>WAAB01024858.1:19595-35034 GCA_013389865.1 Piaya cayana
TCGTCCTGTCCCCTGTCCCTTGGGAGAAGAGCCCAGCTCCGTCCTCTCCACAACCTCCTCTCAGGTAGTTGCAGAGAGCAATGAGGTCTCCCCTCAGCCTCCTCTTCTCCAGGCTAAACACCCCCAGCTCTCTCAGCCGTTCCTCATCAGGCCTGTTCTCCAGCCCCTTCCCCAGCTTTGCTGCTCTTCTCTGGACTCACTCCAGAGCCTCAACATCCTTCTTGTGCTGAGGGGCCCACAACTGCACACACGATTCGAGGAGCGGCCCAGCCGCACTGGCAGAGCCCCCAGCTCAAGGACAGACCCAGTCACAGCCCCTGCACCCCCCGGCTGCCCCCAATACATGAACCAGCAGAGCGGCCCTGCCCCCCGGTACCCAGAGAGCCCCCGCTGACTCTGCCCCTCACCTGAAACACCGTGTCCAGTTCTGGATCCCTCAGCACAGCAAGGAAATGGCCCCAGACCTGCTGGAGTGGGTCCAGAGGAGGATGTGAAGATGATGTGAGGGCTGGAGGGCTCAGCTGTGAGGAAAGGTCGAGGGCTGAGGCCGGTCAGCCTGGAGAAGGCCCCATGGGGACCTTCCAGGGCTACAGGACACCTAGTGAGGGGCTCTTAACAAGGGTGTGAAGTGATTGCACAAGGGGTGATGGTTTTAAGCTGAAAGAAAATAGATTTAATCAGGAAGAATTGTATTACTATGAGGGTGGTGAGGCACTTGGCACGGGTTGCCCAGAGCAGGGGCGGCTGCCTTGTCCCTGGAGGGGTTCAAGGCCAGGCTGGATGAGGCTTGGAGAACCATGATCTCGTGGGATGTGTCCCTGCCTGTGGCAAGAGGGTTGGATCTGGATGATCTTTAAGGTCTTCCAACCCAAACCATTTCCTGAAAATTAGCTGAACGCTGAATGTCAGGCCTGCACTTCTGCCACAGTATCTGCCGTGTCAAGTCATGTTCAGCATTAGTAGGAAGCAGAACAGGAAAACAAGAACGGAGTTAGGGAAATGCTTTATAGCAAATATATGACATTCTCATGGGTTTTATAAAAATGCACATCAGCAATCAGCGTTGACATTAGAGGAACAAGAGGGCAGGGAGTTCAGCTCCTACGTGCCGCCACTTCCCCATCCCACAGCTGGGAGATATGGAAGGTGCCTGGGAGAACTAGAGGGCAAATTGGGCAATTTAGTCAGGAAATTAAAGCGTCAACAGACCAAGAAGGTCACAGGGAAAATGAGGGTCTTGAAGAATGAGAGGAAGGAGCACAGCATATACAAATGACAAAACTAAGTTTCATTAGTTTGTTGTTCATGAAACAGCACTCTCCTGATTGGGTAAGATGGGGAAGACAGTACTAACACTCAAGAAATCCCTCCTGAAGTGACAGGGCTGGTCAAAAAAAGTTATTTTTACCTCCTAAACATCATCTTCTCATCATTCATTACTGTCCAGCCCTAAAGATTAGGAGTCAGATGGCTGCAGGCATAACCTCCCATGTCTAGTTCTCCAGTGCTGAATTTTCCCAGGGAGCTGCTGATGCAGAAGAGAAATACCACAGACTGGGCAACCCTTACACAAAAAAAAAAAACCCTGAGGAGGCAAGTGGAAAAAAAGCACAAGTGGTGCATGTCTGGCAGACAGGAGACTCCTGGTCTCGGCAGCAGCTGGTGCTGCGAGGTTCACATGTCAACCTGAGCCTTGCGGCAAGATGCTTCCCCCCTGCAGAGATATGAGACCCTTTGTCTGATCTGGATCTAAATGCAGAGAGAAAAACACTTCAGACTTGCATGAGCACCCATCTAACACTGCGATCTACCCAAGCTCAAAATCTTAGTGGAAAAAAATGGCAAAAAAAAAAAAAAGGAATTTAAAGGCTATTGGAGTACCTGCTCCTAAACTAATACCTTCTAGATATCCTTAGAGCTAACAGAAAGGGACCTGGAAAGGATTAAAAGAAATAGAAAAGCATGAGTAAGCAGAATACGTAAACACTGACTGTTTGCTTTGCCCTGATATTTGATTTAGTCAGATTTATGCATAGAGAAATCCAGTGACGCAAGACTGTCTTCCGCTCACTCATTCCACCCTCACGCTTCAGCTTACGGGAGTGCACTAATCTTATCTGGGAATTTCTCTGAAAATAAAGCAAGCGAAAACAAGAAAATACCAGAAATGAGAAATAATTTGTTTCTTCATCAGCTGTGATGCTGTGTTTGTGCTGAAAGCCAAACCAGCCAGTAAGATTCCCAAGGAAACTTCCCTCTCCATGCTGTGCAATTGCACTCGAAGAGAAAATGAGAGAGGCTGCAAACAGAAAGGACAGGTGGTTGGTTGTACCAACAAAATGCATTTGGAAAAATTATGCTTCATTCCACATTATTCTTGTTTTTTTGCTGGAAAACAATCATGCCTCAGTCAGCCTAAACTCTAACAATTCAATAATAATAAATTTTATACAGTCAATTATTTTGCACAAACTGCTTTGCGCTGCAAGAGGGTATGTCACTGGCAGACCACACAGCTCCTCTGGGCCGAGCAAAGATGACAAGAGAATCACTTTCTGCTGAAATAAAGCCCCTCTTCAAACACAACAGTTAGTTAACAGCGAACCACAAGGTGCCCAGTAGTTCAGCACAGGAAATTGGCTCATACCTCAGTGAAGTGCAGGGGGACATTAGGTAAACAGATGAGTGGGGCTGGGACGTGGCCAAAATACTCTAGAGGTGTGCTGGATTATTTACTGTCGTTTTGGAAGGTTTGCAGCCCCTTCTTCTCCATCTCAGCACAAATTCCCTTTCCCTGGGAGGGCCATGCCTTCCGTGGGAGATCTGTGTGAGGAACGTGGATCCTGCTGCCCACAGAGCCACTTCCTGCAGCAGGCGGCCACCCTCACGGAGCTGCTGCCAGCCACGCAGATTGCAGCCGAGATGGCCTGGACTGTAGTGTGGCCTTAGCAAGAAACATTGATCAACAAAACCAATAATTTCTGCAGGGGTGGGAGGGCCTGTGCTGCTCAGGACAGTTGTAGCTGTGCTGCAGTTGGGCTTTGTCTCATCGTTTCACAGCAGAAGGGTTGTTGTATCCTCTTAAAATAGCTCAGGGCTTTTAATCTTTTGATAAATTCACAGAAATTTCATGCTGTCTTTTTTGTTCTTGCTAAGCAAACTAAAATCTAACCTACCTTGTCTGCTGTAGCTGTAAAACCCAGCAGTGCTGTCTCGCTTTCTTTCCCAGCTACAGCCTTGTCGTTAGGCATCAGGTCCCACAGTGATTCATGTTTTGCTTGGCTCTGACAGATGCAAACTCTTTGACACCACTCTCCTCCCTGGCAGCCGAGTACATCTGGGGTTTTCCAGGATGAACACAAAGGGATGGTGTCAAGAGCCAACCTCCGCTCTCTGCAGATAACACAGCATGCCTGAAAAATGACTGCAAGGTTAATTCATAGCAGTTGTGCAGTTTCTAGATAATCTTTTCTCAAAAGAGAAACACGTCTGCAAATTTCAGGAGGTCTGTTTTGTATTAGAAAACTAAGGAAAGGTTCGTTTTAGGACAGGGTGGGGAGCAAATGGAAGAGCTCTCGTGGTCGAGCGGAGGCAGCAGTGGCTGTTTGCTGAGAGTGGTTTTATTCAATGTCTTCATTCATGACCTGCAGAAGGGAACGTGCAGAAAGTTTCTAGGTCTGTGGATGCTCAAGATCTCCTTAGGGCAGTCAAGTGCCACACTGATGGCAAAGAAGTCACGTAGGATCTCATAAAACTGAACAAAAGGTGCAGGAGCTTCAGTGCGGATAAACAGAGGGTAATGCCTGTGGAAGAAGACAATCCAAACCAAAACTCTNAACAGAAAGGACAGGTGGTTGGTTGTACCAACAAAATGCATTTGGAAAAATTATGCTTCATTCCACATTATTCTTGTTTTTTTGCTGGAAAACAATCATGCCTCAGTCAGCCTAAACTCTAACAATTCAATGATAATAAATTTTATATACTCAATTATTTTGCACAAACTGTTTTGCGCTGCAAGAGGGTATGTCACTGGCAGACCACACAGCTCCTCTGGGCCGAGCAAAGATGACAAGAGAATCACTTTCTGCTGAAATAAAGCCCCTCTTCAAACACAACAGTTAGTTAACAGCGAACCACAAGGTGCCCAGTAGTTCAGCACAGGAAATTGGCTCATACCTCAGTGAAGTGCAGGGGGACATTAGGTAAACAGATGAGTGGGGCTGGGACGTGGCCAAAATACTCTAGAGGTGTGCTGGATTATTTACTGTCGTTTTGGAAGGTTTGCAGCCCCTTCTTCTCCATCTCAGCACAAATTCCCTTTCCCTGGGAGGGCCATGCCTTCCGTGGGAGATCTGTGTGAGGAACGTGGATCCTGCTGCCCACAGAGCCACTTCCTGCAGCAGGCGGCCACCCTCACGGAGCTGCTGCCAGCCACGCAGATTGCAGCCGAGATGGCCTGGACTGTAGTGTGGCCTTAGCAAGAAACATTGATCAACAAAACCAATAATTTCTGCAGGGGTGGGAGGGCCTGTGCTGCTCAGGACAGTTGTAGCTGTGCTGCAGTTGGGCTTTGTCTCATCGTTTCACAGCAGAAGGGTTGTTGTATCCTCTTAAAATAGCTCAGGGCTTTTAATCTTTTGATAAATTCACAGAAATTCCATGCTGTCTTTTTTGTTCTTGCTAAGCAAACTAAAATCTAACCTACCTTGTCTGCTGTAGCTGTAAAACCCAGCAGTGCTGTCTCGCTTTCTTTCCCAGCTACAGCCTTGTCGTTAGGCATCAGGTCCCACAGTGATTCATGTTTTGCTTGGCTCTGACAGATGCAAACTCTTTGACACCACTCTCCTCCCTGGCAGCCGAGTACATCTGGGGTTTTCCAGGATGAACACAAAGGGATGGTGTCAAGAGCCAACCTCCGCTCTCTGCAGATAACACAGCATGCCTGAAAAATGACTGCAAGGTTAATTCATAGCAGTTGTGCAGTTTCTAGATCATCTTTTCTCAAAAGAGAAACATGTCTGCAAATTTCAGGAGGTCTGTTTTGTATTAGAAAACTACAAGGACTATAAAGGTGAAAAGCTCATTTCAATAGTTCCTTTCCTCCTCAGAGTGCTTGGATTTTATTTTTTTCTCAGTGATCATTAACCTAAGCACAGAATTTGGAGGAAAGGCTTGTTTTAGGACAGGGTGGGAGGCAAATGGAAGAGCTCTCGTGGTCGAGCGGAGGCAGCAGCGGCCGTTTGCTGAGACTGGCTTTATTCAACATCTTAATTCGTGATCTGCAGAAGGGAACACGCAGAAAGTTTCCAGGTCTGTGGATGCTCACAATCTCCTTAGGGCAGTCGAGTGCCACGCTGATGGCAAAGAAGTGGCATAGGACCTCACAAAACTGAACAAAAGGTGCAGGAGCTTCAGTGTGGATAAACAGATAACGCCTGTGGAAGACAATCCAAACCAAAACTCTTTGATGCTGATCCTGGGTCTGGCTGTCACGGCCCAGGAAAGAGATCCTGAAGTCACTGTTGACAATTGTCTGAGCTCATCAGCCTAGAGTATATTTGCAGCCAAAAAAAACCCCCCAAAATCACCCCACAAAACGTTGAGCAATATCAGGAGGATCAGGAAGAAAGACAAAAGGCATCATTTTGTTGCTATGTGTGGCCTCCATGTGCCACTTAGAGAGTCCATCTTTCATGTCTGGTTTCTCATGGAGAACAGAAACACACCATTACTTAACTAGCACAGAAGATGAAATTAAATGATCATTTAAGGAGAGTGGTGTCCAGTGGAACTTGTTTTGAATGTTTCCAGCTCTAGAAAATGGCAGAGAGACGTGTGTGCTTTGATGTCCTTGGGCAAGAAGCTGTGCTTCATTCTGAAACGGAGGCATTAGAGCAAAGTCCTCAGTACCATCTCCTATCTCATGGCTTACAGTTAATAAAGATTACTCCCTTTATCTTTCTAAACAAAGGTTTTCCAAGTATTCCTTGTGACCCTATCAGGAGGCATTTTACCAGTCACATCCTAACGCTTTACAATAACCCTTGATTAAAGGCTTACTTTATTTAAGTACTTGATTTAAAATTATTAACAAGCCAAGAGGTTTATTTAAAATGCCTTTGTCTTTCCCTAGAGGCTACTTACATTTCCTCCACCTGCAGTAAAATTAAATACCTTTTTATTGACAAAACCCACTGACAACTGGCGTTTTTTAAAGTCTCTTCTATTAAACAGTATTCTACTCCTGGACTTTGTCTGCAAAGCAACAGAATTTCAACCTTTAAGAAGTAATTTAACCCGTGTAGATATGGCAGCCAAGGGTAAGACTGAAAGAGCACAATCAGACTGTTAGAAAAGTGCAACAAATTCAATAAACACCACAGAGAAAGTCTGTTCCGGCTGTTGTTTTGCCCAAGTCACGAGTAAGAGTCCCAGCACTGGACAGACAGCGCATCTTGACCACGTCTTACCCATGTATGGTTGTATTTGCCAGCTGCAAAGAAGTATTTGAGAAAAGTTACACAGCCAGTGACCTCGTCATTCATTTCGTTGCATTTCTGCAGCCAGTTGACTGAACAGCACAAACATTCCAGCTACTGAGCAGATCCTTGAAGCGTGCTTTATTTTGAATGCTTCACACATTAAAGCTGTAATTTCTGGCACACTTGAGAAGCTCCTCTTTTCTGCACAGGCTTCTCTCAAATACCAAACAGCACTTTTTTGTGTAACTGTGCCGTGCATTAAAAAACACCACAAGAAAACTGCAGTGTGCATGACAAAGAGGATTCAGAGCAGAGCGGATTAAGGGCAGTGCAATGTCAAATCAGAAAGGAGGGATGGTTCGGTGTGCAGCTAAGAAAACAAGAGAAACAACTTCTCTGTGCTTAAAGGAGATTTATGCAGCTTTTGCGTATCAAAGAAAACAGAATTTACTCAAGAACCCAAATGAACCCTTTATTTCCAGTCCAAACTGCACATGAGAAAGGTGGGCTGAATTCTGCTTGGCTGCAGGCACGGGAACCTTTGTGATTTTACTGGCTTCAGGGAGCATACCAGGAAATGCTCCTTATATTTATTATAACTGCACATTTAATTAACCAGTTTACAAAGGGAGGGGTGAAGGAATGTTAGACTGCCAGGTTGGGATCTGCCAGCGCTGAAAAGTTTCAGGAGTTATAACAAAAGCCAATTAAGAGAGCTCCATGTTCAGGATGGGTAAAGAGCAGTCAGCTGATAATAAGGTTTCTTTGCAACACCAATGTTTAGTCTCATGCCTACGTTCTTATCCTTCCTGCCATTATAAACTCTTCTCCTGTTATTGGAGTAGCAACTGTGATACAGCAGTGACTCACGTTTCCATGTCTTCAGCTGCATTACACCTAAAGCCCCACTCCAGCTGCTGTGCAAAACATTTTAGACACCATCAGCTCCAGAACAAGGTCCAAACTGCAACAACACAGTGAAAATTCCAGCAGAGACAGTGGTCTGAGCTCTGCAGCCAGCGATTCAGCTCCTGGATTCAAAGCATGCGAGCCTGTCCACATTAAAAGCTGCTTAGCCTCATCATGTTTACGCAGCACTTACAGAATCATAGAATCATTAGGTTGTATAAGACCTCAAAGATCATCAGCTCCAACTGTACCTGTCCACTACTAAACCATATCCACAAGTACCTCATCTACCCACCTTTTAAACACCTACAGGGATGGTGATTCCACCATCTCCCTGGGTAGCCTGTTCCTGTGCTTGAGAACCTTCTCAGAAGCTCTTCTAGATGCCTGGGCTTGGACAGTAATGCTGCTGAAAAGGAACAGACATAACTACACGTGTGCAATGAAAAAACCCTTAAACCCAGCACTGCTCCCCTCAAGCATCCGTGGCACAGTGTTTCCCCCTAGTGGACCAGTGTGTGATTGCAACAGAAACCATCCCTGAGAGGAACAGTGCTTGAACACACAGGAAACACCTGCACTTACAGCGTCTCCTCTTCAAGGATGCCAGTTCTGGAAGCACTTGAATATTTGATCATCAGACTGTTTTGATGAGTCACGTTCAGTTTCTGCATAACCAGGACTTTAACTGGTTCCCCTTCCTAATGAACACGTACATGTTGACAAATAATGATGTCGAATAGAAACACTTTTACTCTGGGACAGGAATCCTTCAGTGATTTAACTACAAAAGATTTGTACTACATTTTCATGTAGGATTTCCCATCACACGTGAAAACTGCACACTTGCAGAATATCTTTATGGTTAAACCTTGACAAAGATCTAACTAATTTGCTTCATGTTCTAAAGAGGATTTGAGGAAAGCACTGAAGAACAGAGATTTCAGCAAACACTGGTTTAGGCAAACACTCCATCAACATAACCTCTTCTGTTAATAAGGAAAAACAATTATGTGCTCCCTTTGGTGCTCACCCAGACTGCTGGCAAGTCTGTTTATTCAGATCCAAGTCTCTCTGTCACGACGTTCAAACAGCTCAGGTACGCGAGCAGCAGGAACTGTTAGGTACAGTACAGAAATTTGTATGTACATCAGAATAAAGTTTAATCACTTTCTGACAACATTCAGAAACATGAGAGTTCTCTAAAACAAACTCACCAGGATGTGAATCCACAAAGACTCTGCTCTGCATCTTTGCTTCCCAAAACAAAAATTTCTCATGGAGCCCACTTCCCTGACACACAAACTCCACAAAGCAGTTTTATAACTCAGGACATTCATCTGAAACTTCAGAACTTCATCTCTCAAAACACTCATTCAGTGAACTTTTATTCCTTCAAGAACAGCCAGGCTTTGCTGCTAACAGGAAAAAAAGCCTCGGAACTAAAACCCAACCCCGACACAGGTTTATGGTTACGGCAGCGCTGGCATTCAGCACTACCCAGTGTAACTCTCCCTGGAGAGAGACAGCAACCCATGAGGCAACACAACCTCGAGGTCAAGATGAGCTCAAATGTGTATTTGACATCAACAGAGAAATATCCAGTGTCATGTTCTAATAATACAGAAATAACTTTGTTCTGGGTAAAAGCAGCATATTTGACAATGTAAGGTCAAAACAACTTTCCATACGCATCAGTACTGAGCCAAGTAAAACGTAACATATTTACCTTTACAGTAAAGAACAGAAGGCAGAAACTAAGTGTATTTTACTGCAACAAGCAGAGGCCTCTCACAGACAGCCTGCAAAGCCTCTTTTCTCTGCCTCTGTGCCACCTTCCCTACTTTTTGTGCCTTCTGTCAAAGTTCCGATTGTCAGCTAAGACCTCAGTCTATGAAGGCTTCACATCAAGAACATGCAAAACATTTTCTTCAATCCTGATCAGTCAGCTCATAAAAAAAAATAACCCTCAAATAAAACCTCTGCTGCCCGCTCCTCTAGGACAACCTTGAAGGATGCAGGTTAAAATGTCAGCTTCTCAAAAAGGCCCTTCCTCTAGCTCCGAGGTAGACTCTCTGGCCCAGGACACTGAGCTCCATCTCACAGAGTCTGCAATTAGGCTAACGGACTGGGTTTAATTCAAAACTGCTCTCTGCCACCCTGCTCCTTGGGTTTTGGTTTGTAGCCGTTTGCTATTACTAAATCAAAGCTATTGAAGGAAACCAACGTGACAGCCACTAACACAGCCGTGTCAGACAAGGCAGGTGCCACATGAAAGGACAACGAGAACTCTTTGTCCCATCCTTCCTTCTCCATTGTTCCTAGCTGTTGCCAAAGCCTTTCCTAAGTAAAATTTGCTGGACCACATTAGTAATTAGCCCAGGAACACAGCAGTTATTTTAAGACATATAGAGCCTAAGGCCACTGAGTAAGAAAGGTGTGTCTCCTCCCTCCACAGCGGGAAGAGTCCTCCGGAACCAGCCAGAGCAGTGATGCAGCAGACAGTAATGAGGGGGTGAGGTTTTAGTTTTTATTTTAGCTTCTAGAATAAATCAGCCAAGACGTGTCCCATTGTCTGGGGAAGTCAACTTCACTGCTAGAGACTGCAAACAAAATGAAGGTTTTCTAGCAGCGAAGACACACCGGCCACTCCCAGTCCACCACTCGCTGAGCACTTTCTATCATTCACTGTCTACTAAGAAAGCTCTGGTAGAGACAATGTTCCTAATCCTGCTCTAAATACAGGTCTGCAGCTCTGGCACTGTTCTTCATACCTGCAGTAGTAGGTTCAAGGTTCAACACTGCTGTAAAATCAACAGCAAAGCTGCCCTCTAGCCCCACCCTGCTATGAGCCTTTTATGTTCTCTGTTCATAGTTGCTAGTTTAAATTTGTTCTTCTACAGAAGCCCCTCAGAATGGCAGCGTCACAGGCCAAATGTGATACCTGCTGAAAATGCAGCACAAGCAGAGGTTAAGCTGCATTTTGGCACCAGGATTTCCCTCTTGCTGCTGCCTTGTACACAAAACTCTTTCCAGACCTGTGACTTTAGAATCTCACCAGAATTTTAGGACCTACCTTCAGAACACACTTTCTACTGAATGGCCTTAGAGTAATGCACATCAATTTGAAAATAATTTAATACCTATTCTGAAGTACATTCTGTGCGTTATTTTAGTTTCATACTCAATGAGAGGGTGCACACACCTTACAGGACAAAAAATTTAAACCATGACTATTTAGTAAATTATGCTTTGTAGTGATTAAAACAAGACAAGAACCAGAGAGAATACACATGCCGAAGCCTGATGTACACACTACACTGGAAAGTCTGCAGTGATACGACAAAGAATTTGTGGTTTTCCCCCCAATTACAAGTGAGCAGAGGATCTGTCAGACATTCATTTTGTAGCTTCTACTGTCCACTCTACGCCTCCTTCCTCTTGATGATCAAAGGCCCAACGTTGTCGCCAGTCTCCTCGTTGTGCTTTGTGTGAGAGCCATCACACAGTGGGAACTGAAAAAGGAAAAAATAAACACACCCAGAGTCAGAATAAGAACCTAGGTTGAAAGTTCATTAGAAAATCTTCTCATTAAACCCACTGTGATTGCAGACCAAAGTTTTTGTGCTGGTGCCTCAGGTCTCCCTGAATTCCAGATGAACGCTAGTGCTGGTCACGCGGACGCAGACTGGATGAAAGGCTTGTTGAGAAAAAGCAGCAGCTCAGCTCCACTCTGGTGTTCCTGCCTGAGGTTCAGCATCAGGAAAACACAGCATGACCTTCAACCGTAACCTACCTGGAATATGTTGCTCTCAACCTTGCCTCACACCCCACTTCCTGGGGCAGCAGCCAGAGTTGAGCGCAGTTACAGAAGACAAGTGGGGTGAGGAAGAGAAACAGGACAAGAGCCCAAGCTGAATTTTTTTTAACTTGTTTTCCATAGTGAAAGAAAGGCCAGTTTCTCTAGCTTTCTCTCAAATAAGAGACACACCTGCGTAATAGTCCTGCCTCTTGAGAGCTAAAGTGCCAAGCTGCCCTTGCTTCATCCTGACACAGCCAACTAATATCATCCACACGCAACCTGCTTTCTCTGTGGTTTTTGTGTGATTGCCCCATACAGCATCTCTCCTTTCACAGATCTGCTTCTTTAGAGCTACAGAAACATTTTCTCCATTACTAGCAATGATCTGCAGGCTTTACTCTGTGTGATGGCTTCATGGATTCAAATACTGCTACATCTCAGTAGTGTTTAAGCGAAAAGAAATTAGCTTCCTCTAAACAGAGCAGTGTGAAAATAACTTTGCTGACACATGCATGCATATGAACAGAACTGGACCACTGATTCTTCTCTTACCTTCTTAGATCTCCAACAGCGACAGTAGACAGCCTTGTCTCCCAGATCTTCCATATCAAATGCATGGACTACCTTGGGGTTATCCTTCTGGATATGGGGATTCACCATCGCTTTGCAGCATTTGTCTTTAGAGAGAAATTTTCTGTAAGCTAGATACCCCACAGCAGCTGCTCCAGCAGCCAAGGACACCGCAGCAATCCATTCAACTAGAATAAAAGAAGAAAAACAGAGAGACTGTCACTTTTGACCTCGATACTCCTTCAAAACTACTTGTGGCAACACTACTACTTTCCAACAGACCTTGTTCTGCAGGGGAGACACAAACACAACACCTGCTTTTGACAATCACCTTGTTAACCTAGTTCTTCCTCCTCACCAGAGTTCTCCTTCATCCGATCCCTTCTACACAAGCCTAGGGATTAATCTGGTAGAGCTTGGGTGATTTTTAACCTTTTATTTGGGAACCTGAGATGAGTCCAGCACATAAAACCAGCTGTGAGTAAAGCCTGTAGCAGCAAAACCCCTGTTGCGCATTTCAGCTGCAGGGAAGTCACAGAACAACACAGCATCAACAACCTGAGCAGGTCTGGGTACTGGGCAGCTTTTACCAAAACTGTTAACAGACATTTGGCAATGGGGGAATTATTTATCACCACATCAGAAAAGTAGCAAAAGAAGCTCTTCATTCAGAAGAGCTGCTTTGCACCTCTAGAGCTAACCCAGATCCCTCTGACCACTCCTAGGGCCACCTACCACAGACCCACGCACAGCACACCCAGCCCAGCAAGCAGACATCATTAATTCAAATGAATTGCAAATTCCAGTAACACTCTAGTCTCCCAAGGGCCAGATGCACCTGTTACACACACAGCTTAATTGTATACATACAAACAGCTTAATTATTATTATTATTATTGTACAGCAGTGTCTTTTTTTCTGTATTAGCTATTTTCAATCATTCTCTGGAGCTGCATTAGGCTGGGAAAATTATATCAACTATTAGTACATGAAATCCAAACATCTAAAGCGCTCAATTCTTTCAGTTTGAGTGCTGCCTTAACAGACACACTGGCAACATACAAAAGCTGAGTAGCAAATGGACACCGTCTTCCCCATGACGGTGCCACCCTGCCAGGTTTCTGGTTTTATTTCACAAATTCAGAAGAGCTGGAATGCCCATTTCACCTTCCCAACCATTTTAACCACAAAAATGCACCCGAGGGAAAACGCGTCTCAGAAGCTTTTAAATACTTTAAACTCCACTTCACGAGGCCTTCAGTGCCAACACAACAGCTCCCTGCCAGCTCTGAAGGTCACACAAGTATTACTTGAAGAGGCGCATGTAAACAGCGACACTGTTGGGGAATGTCAAGGGGGCTTATTTTTTTTTTAAATAAAATACTAAGAGCAACTTTTGAGGGATTACCAAACAAATCCCAGTTCTGTTATAATACCACTCCAGGCCTGCATAGCAGAGCAAATTACTTCAATGTCACAAACATTAAAAAATGGAAATAACACACGGAGAGAAGGGCAGGGAAGAGAGATCGAAAGAAGGAAACAGAAGACCAAAGAACACAGTCCCAAGGGAGCAGGCAGTGCTCAGAAGTAAACAATCAGAATATGAGAGCAGCAACAAGTTGATGGTGGGAATTTATTTTCTTCTCTATTCTTTGGAAATATCCTAATGAACAAGAGACGTGGATGACCAGTTCTCTTCTCTTCTTCAACAGCTAAAAAACTGCCGTGGATGTTTCTGGATCTAGGCTACAGAGGCAGTTGTAGGATCTACCAGCGAGCTCAGATTTTATCTGCAGGAAGAACATGCATTTGCCATCGGCCCTGAAAAGCGCAGGAAGATACCGAGATGGTCTTGGTTCCACCAGAAGCACACAATCCTGGTTAGGAAATGCATTAGTTTTTACTTTTCTAGGAACTGGAAATATCACAGGGGAGAGCTACACTCCTACAAAGTCAGCCCAGACAGCCCTAAGAGGCAATTGTTCAGTTATCTCTGCTGCTTAAAAACGTTCATGTTATTTGCAAGTGTCAGCTCCATAGCAATAACTCCAGAGAGGAAAAGCTGTACTTTGGTCTTCAGAAGCACTTAGACCTTTCAGGCCTTGTTCCCCAGCTTTTGCTGCCAATAAAGGAGCTGCTATTGTCCAAGCAGATGTTCACAAGGAGCCCCAGCACACGTTCAGTAAATATATACTTTATTACCCTCTGCAACAGAACACCACTTTCCTGCAGGCTAGACCTGGAGAAACACATGGCACTTGCTTCCTGAGGAGACATCCGGGATAACGGGATGCACCAAAAGCCAAAGAGTAAAAGGCAATCAGTCACACAGATAGTCACTTCTGCCACCGCACAGCATCCACAAGAAAGAGGATTAAGGCTGACGGGCTTAGTTTAACTGAAGCCATCAGCTAAAGAGGCTGTCTGACTGAGAAAGATTGATGGATCCAGGCAATGAGGAGCAGAAGACAAGTCATCGTGACCAGATCTGTGGTGAGCACGAGGCCTCACCTGCAAACCACCACACGACTCACGACCGAGAGCACTACCTACACTGCTCCCTGCCTTCCAAAGGGCAGCCTTTCAACACATACCCACACCAACAATCACAAAAGCAATTAACTCCTTTGCTAGCAGAAATGAAATACCACAATACAAGCTTCAGGTGTCTGGCTTTCTCTGAGGAAACTAGCATTAGTACAACTTCCAAAATTCATCAGCAGAGACGCATGCAAAGGTGAAGAAAGAGCTGTGACCTGCCAGACACTGATCAACTTTGATCTTGACAGAAATCACATTAACCATATGCCACCACCTCCTAAACAAAGCACCCTCCAGATCGCTCTGATCGACTGTACTCCTGCTTTCCTGGGATAAGGAGGGTCTATGCAGTTTGACTGGAATCATGTTAATCTCCTACCCCTACAAACTGAGTTTTCCTCTCGATTCCTTGTGTATAGGAACTGTTCTAATTCTTGCAAGCCTGTGACAGTGAGCTACTACTGGGAACACAACCTATTATAAAATCACCCTCAGGGCTTTGGTTTGATTGCTTTAACAAGCACAGCCTTCCATCACTATAACTCATTTTAGGCTACAGTAAGGCCTTTGACAACACCCTCTGTACCAGCAGTGTACCCCCCCACCCAAAAAAAAAAAAAAATCTATCTGGATGGAATTCCCTGTCTTAGGGGCAGAAACCATGAACAACTTTGTAACTGTAAACCACAGCCAGAAAGGTGAAGCTCCTTTTTTAGAGGAAGCAAGAAAATTACACTCTTCGCTCTGCCCTTCATCTGCCCCAAACCTTTCACTCCACCAGGTTGCCCAACAGCACCTGAAGCACAGAGTGCTGCTGCAGGTGGGGCTCAGGTCAGTTGTTACACAGTTCAAGTACCACTATCATCCTCACTGTGCGGTGACAGGCTCAGAGGATAAGGTAAAGACCCAGAGATTCAGAGGTTTCCATGACATTTACACCTGGAGGCTTCACATAAAGCACAAGGCTAGAACAAAGGCAGAGCCCAACAGTAGAGCACCAGAATTAAGACAGCACTGCCTGAAAGGGGCTGAGTCTGGCTCCACTCAGAAACACTGAATGCAAGGTAAGGATTCAAGAGCAAAACATTTGCCAACTGCCAGTTCTGGCATGGGTCATGAAAGGGCTGCC
>WAAB01024858.1:41337-63476 GCA_013389865.1 Piaya cayana
ATTTTTCTTATAAGAGGATTAAAAAAAAATGACCTTAGAAGAGATTCTGAAGCCAGTTAGAAAAGACGCATTTGGAGACTGGTTTAAAAATAGTTGTGGTTTATCCTGTTGGTGCTCAGTTCTTGGTTGTTTCTGTCCTACAGCTTGGAGAGAATAGCAGCATTCAGACGTTTAGATATGCCAGTGAACCTATGTCTGTCTGTTCCAGTGTGTTTTTCNACACTTGAACATTGTACGAAATGTTAATGAATAACTACAGTGTCTAGCAACAACTCTGTCACACATCCACATATTATGGGAATGCTTTATCTTTTGTCACCTTTTAATTTCCCACCTTTTCATGCACATCTCTTCACCTTTGGGTTTAAAGGAACAGGATTGTTCCAAATACTTCTTCTTTCCTCCTGTTCAGTTTCATGCTGCTAAGGTGAACAGACAGAGAAACTGGGATTTGACACCTTCTGGTATTTTTGAGAAGCAGTGGTGAGTTGAGGACTTTCAAATGAGAAGAAATGCCTACCAGGGTGCTGGCTTCAGAGTAGTCTGTGATTTCCTCATTACACCATAACTTCTACCCCAAATATGAAGGGATAGTAGGGAAGGACCTACTGGAAGAGTTGAGATTAGGGTCAGAACTACCTCTTGCTACTAATTTGCTGCAGAAGTGGCTATTGCTGCTTTCCTTTTTCTTTGTTAACTACCCTCATCTCTCTGTCCTGCCTTTCCAGGGTGAGGATAAAATAGTATTAAAGTGGTTTGGCCAGCAGCTGCCTCTGGAGCAGTAGAAGACGAAAGCAGTGAGGTAATAGGATTGTTTCTAATGGAAAGTTAAAGTGACAGGAGGAAGTTTTAAAAAACCAGCTATCTTCACGTCAGTGTAATACACGGTGCCTTCCTGAAAATGACAAACCTGAAGGCTTAATGCTAGATGAAGTGTGTTTATGTGGTGGTGGGTTTATTCCATCTAAGTTCTTGACACTTCAGACTGACCGTAAATGTCTTTGTTGCATCTCAGAGGTAGGAAGGGATAACATCTGGAGCAGAGGAAATGCTTTAAGGGCTTCACTAAGAGGAGCTCTAGAGAACAAAGCACTGTCAGAAAACAGTGGTAGCACTTGGGAGCTTTTCAGTCCAGGCAGTTCAGTTTGGGTGGTTTTAGGGTGGTTCAGAATTGTACTTAAACATAGCTAAGGGATTTTAGTAGCAAGTTTGATTGTTCACAATAATTTGAGTGTTTTGAGTTCAAGGTGGCAGCACCTACTGAGGAAGCAAAGCTGTAATACGCAGAAATGTTAGTGAGCATGTTTTGTCTCATATGGTTGGGACTCAATTTTCTAAATAATGATAGCACTGTGATCTGTGTTGATCAGTGTCCTTGCATCTCATCCTTTGTTGATCATCCTTGAAGGACATCTCAAAGGAGGACGCTGTGTGAGCTTTGGGACTATACACAAGTCATGGAAAGGTATTGTGCCTGCAAGCGTTCTTAACAAATGAGCAACTGAATAACCAACAAACAAGCTGGTGGCTGCACTGCTCAGTGGGAGAGCAGTGGAGATGTGAAGCCGTGCTGTGCAAACACAGACATCGCTACTCCACCTCCGTGACAAATCCATCTCAGAGTTCCTCGAAGAACAGGAGGTTCTTATTCATCTTAAGCAGAGGCGCCTGTGTTAGTTTGCCTTGTCAGTGCTTTCTTTTGCCGTTGTGTGAAGGAGAGGCAGCGTGTTTTGACGCTGTCAAAAACTTCAGGCTGCGCTCTGTGTGGAGTGTAGAATAAGTGTTCTTTGGCACAGGAGTTTCTTCTCTGTAACCTGTGAGGCAGCAACAGAAAAATAACCCATGGTTTGGTGGGCGTTGTAAATTCCAGATGATACAAGTTATGAAAACAAAGCAAATAGTGCTTGGGAAGGGATCTTGTGCAAAGAATCCTTTATTGTTACTGCCTGTGGAAACTGGGACCCCGTGGCTTTTGTGTGAAGTAGACAGTAATGGAGACTGTCATGTCGTGTAAGGTACCATGCAGTTCAATTCTGCCTACCCTGTACAGAACCATTTCTCTGAGATCCCTGTTCTGAGTTCTTTGTTTATGTATCAGGTTCCAAGTTCACTGTCCTGTCAGTTAGTGTGGCAGTTGGGGAGATGGATTTCATCATAAATCCTGTACTCCTGGGTGTTCCTCTAGTGTTAGGGGTCGGGGAGGGTGATGTTTGCTCTTATTAATAACTCAGGCTTGTTTGGAATACATACGAACACAGTATTTTTCTTATAGAGGCATTAAAAAAAATGACCTTAGAAGAGATTCTGAAGCCAGTTAGAAAAGACGCATTTGGAGACTGGTTTAAAAATAGTTGTGGTTTATCCTGTTGGTGCTCAGTTCTTGGTTGTTTCTGTCCTACAGCTTGGAGAGAATAGCAGCATTCAGACGTTTAGATATGCCAGTGAACCTATGTCTGTCTGTTCCAGTGTGTTTTTTTCATACATGTGTGGGCTAACAGGACATGCCAAGTTGAATATTTACATTGAAAATAACTTTTATTACTGTAAATTGACTCAAGTGAATAAAATTTGATCAGTATTTGTGGTTTAGGTTTTGACTGTTGAGTCACATGCTGTCTTTGGAGGGTCATAAACACACTGAGGAAACTTCTTTTTTGGATCCGTAATGTAAAATGTTTTAATTTGCTTTTAAAACATCAGCTGTGATATCACAGCAATATTTTTTTTTGCATTGAAGCAATATATAAAAAAAGTAAATATATACTTTATTACTAGCACTTACCTTTATATCAAGAAACATGATGATAAATATATGCTTTACATTTACCCAGTTTATGAAGGACAAAGAATCCTTTAACTAGTCTCAGTGTAATCCCTGAGGGGTTTTGACAGATGGTTCCAGACAGCACTAATATAAGAGCAGCAGTGTGTGCACGGGGTCGGTAGGAAGTGAGTCTGTGGTCTGTAGTGCTTTTTGTACAAGAAATTAAGGACAGAGCTGGCAAAAATAACCCCCAGTATTTTGAATAATGGTGTGGAAAAGGTCTCTGCTTGTGGGTCTATGTCACTTACAGAATTAAAATAGTTTTTAGTGATGCTGACCGCAGTTTGCTTTGGTCTTCTGAGAGTCTACAGTCTTTTTTTTTAATGACTTCTTTTATTATTTTTTTTTAGCTGAAAAAGCTTGCCCAAGGAAGTGGTGGCTGCCCCATCCCTGGATGTGTTCAAGCCAAGTTGGATGGGGCTTGGAGCCCCTGATCAAGTGGAAGGTGTCCCTGCCCATGGCAGGGGGTTGGAATTAAATGATCTTTAAGGTCCCTTCCAACTCAAACCATTCTATGATTCTATACATTTTATCACGGACAAGTTTCAGTGCCTTCGACCTGAACAAATTGGAAGTGCATGCCTGAGGCTCCTTCCCCAGGTCCTACAAGTTCTCAAGTACACGTGTATATATGTATGAAAACCAGCTTGTGTGGTTTGTGGATATGTAAAGATCTTGAGGAAAGCACATAGCACATGGAAGCACTGTTAGAGATTTGCCACTCTAAAATTAAGTGCTTGCCTAGCAGCTTGTGTACGAATGTTTGCATTTGTTTTAGAGAATTTCTGAAGAGTTTAAGCTACGTATGATTCCTGTCATTGACTTTTAATTTAATAGTCAACCACGACCACTATAAACCACGTGATTTTTAGGCTTTGAATTCTCTGTTTTGGCTAACGGTCTTGTGTAGCTGGCTGGTTTTTTTAGTGTGTACACAAGACAGTCTTCTCTTGCGGGCTTAGATCTTGAGGTGCAGCTGTGGGAGGACAGTGGTGCTCTCTATTCTGTCGCTGTAGTGCTCGTTACAACTCTTATATAAGATTCCTGGAAACTTGAGACTGGTTGACTTTTCTCGTGTACTGGCAGGGACTTGTCTTTGCAGAGATCGCTGGTTCTTGGTATCACTGCCTTACTGAAATTTGAATCCTCCAATTTAAAAGGGACCTGTGCTTCTTAAGGTTTTTGCTGTTGCCTTTCTTAGTCACAGTCTAACCCAGGGCTTTGTTTCAGGGCTAGCAGACAATTTCAGCACCAAAGCAAAGGTAGGGGCAGACAAGGGACAATTGGCAATTTCAGTATATCCAAGAACTGTGTCTCTTGTTTTAATCACAGAGATTGTGAGGAGAGACTTAGCAGCAAGTAGTAACATTCCTGCTTTATTAACTGCCTGAAGATATGTTGCAGGCACTTCCTTTGAGTTCAGAGCCAAGAGTGGACCTGTAAGTACTGTGCCTGAGTTTAGGTGCTGGGTCCATGGTAAATCCCGTCCCTCAGAGAGCAACGTGAGAGTTGAAATGTTTACTGGATATTGAAAATGGATAAATATATCGCAGCAGCTGAGAAGTGCAGAGTTCTAACCTTTCAGATTGTGTGAAAGGTCTGATCACACTACGTACACACATTCTACACTGAAATTAAGCTTCGTTCCAATTTAAACCTTGATTTTGGGAGTTGTCTTGACTAATGACTTTTGGGTAGAAATATTTCTACTGTTACTCCATAAGGGAAGCTCAAAGATATCTGCTTATGTCCATTGTTGATTTAAATGTGTGTATATGAGTAATTAGTTGAGTGATTTAACGCAGGGACTTAGCAGGGAAGTGTTTATGCATAATCATTAAACTTTAAGCAGAGCAGTTGCTATCAGCTCAGAATGGGAATAAGTTGTTTGCTTTTAGTACAGTAAAACTTTAGACTTTGCAATAATATCTTGAATTAAACAAGGGAAATGAACCTATATTAATGCCTGCCTTGCTTGCCTATGATATGATGTTAATAAATTAGATGAAAAGCTGATCTCATTTTGTGTAATTAAGTGTGTGACTCTATGGACTTCTCTAAAAGAAATCAGTTGACATTCAAAAGCTTCTCTGAACACCTCTCTTAAATTCCGATTTTCTTGGGGGTTTTATTGGTAGCAATTCTGAAAAAAAAAAAAACCAAACCCCCCACAAAAAGCCATATACACAAACCCCAAACTAAAACTGAATGTGTAGGGAATCAAATCAAGGTGTATTAAGTAAACCATAGAGTTAGTATTTTTCCTTAGTGTTCTACTTTACGTAGAAACCGTTATGTTATGTTTATATATCACCTCTAGGCAGACTGCAAGCATTTTTATGAGCTCATTTAACTCAGCTGGTGTGCATGGGTTAGCCCGATACAAGAAGCGTTTGTAAAACAAAAAACTAAAGGAACACTAAGAATAGCACATAAATTTCTGAATTAAACAGTGAGTTTACGGAGAAATCTGTAAACCCTTCATTTTCTTCATTGTTTTGTCTCTACTGCAGTATATCTGATATTAATTTATATCACAATATTCTCTTTAGCTGCAGGCGCAACTGCCAAAAAACCCGTTTCTCTATCAATGGGCATTTCAAGTGTTGATTTCTTCCAATATACCACAAAAATCTGTTTGTGTTCTCACTTTTGAAGTGATGCTGCTGTGTGGTGTGTATTTTTTTAATGTCTTCCAAGTGTTTATGTTTCTTACAGGAACTAAGTGACCTGCAGCGAGACCCACCGGCACACTGTTCTGCTGGACCTGTTGGAGATGACTGTAAGCTCTTCTTAAGTACGTTGTTGCGGTTCACCTTTCTTTGATCAAGGAAAGCTCAGAAGCTCTCTAATCATTGTGTCTTTTTGACTTTCAGTGTTTCATTGGCAAGCAACAATTATGGGACCTGTAAGTATATAATTCATGGCCTGTAGAAAGTAGTTTTCCTTATTGTTAAGGAAGGATTTGTTTGGGTTTCTGTAAGCCTGACAGTCACATTCAGCTGCACTGTGTACAGCTTAAAGATTCAGGGTTGTGAGGGGCACATAGGACTGAATCTTTCAGAATTTGCTTTCTGTCTGTGGAAGTGGGGCAACCTCCTCTCCGGTCTATGAGTAATTTGGTTTATACACCTGACTCATAAAACACAGCGTGACTTCGCTTTGCCTTCTATGTGACACTGAACCTGTCTCATCTTTAGCTTATTTTAACTTTGGCAAATCCATTTAGTATGCATGCAAACAGTCCTGTCAAACACGATTGGAAGTACAGCAGCAATCTCTTCTGATGTTACCTAACTCTGACTTCTTAGCACTACTATATATAACCTACCTTACAACACTGCCTGCATTTCGAGTGGGTAAGATGACATGTCTAACTGGACCGTTTGCCACTTAATCTCTTACATTCATCTCTGAAACTGCAATTTTTGTTAATTTTCGAGGTGAACATATTATTTTTAAAACAGTCTGCCTTTTCTTCCCTAAGGAAAGCCAAAAAACTTGATCTTCTGTGGCTTTGCTAAGATTGAGTTACTATGTTACAGTTTTAAACTTGCTAAGCTTATTATTACTTGCCAAGTAATGAGAAATGTTTTCTTCTCCTTCCTTTAATCAGAAATGGCAGCGCTGCTCTCTGTCATTTAGCATTAAGGCTGCCCATGTGCACTTTTTTAGTTAATAAAATTGAAACGTTTCCTTAACAGATGACTGGAATAAAGTTACTTCTGTCTGTTAACTTGTGTGCAACCTGGACATAAACCTGTGCACATGTTCTCTAACAAAATGCATGCTCACAGATTTGTGCAGGTCACAAAGACATTGTGTGTTTTAAAACTCCCTGATATCATGATCAGCCTAATTATATTGGAAAATCCTACTCTTTGCATCAGCAAAGAGAAATCAGTTCTTACAGTAAGTATATTTGTAGCTTAAGGATGGAGGAGGATCAGAGCAGCTTTGGTGTGGCACAGAGGCTGGATTTGGAAGAAGTGATCTGGGGTTTTGACCCTTGGTGTGGTGGAGCTGAGCTCCAGGAGTGCCTCGTAGCCCAGATGCTAAGGGAGGAGCTGGTTTGGAGCTGATGGATCTGCGGCTTAGTAGCTCCACCACTCAACCACTGCTCCCTCCCTTTTTCTCCGAGAAGGGCAGCACTAGGCATTCCAAGGTTGCCTCTGCTGCAGCTCCCAAGCCAGTGGGAATCTTCAGCTCCCTTGCTGTCTTCCCAGTACACGGCCCATACTGGGTGATGGCCGATAGCACGGACTCTGTGCTGGGGTAAAAAATGAATTTTCTAAGATGCTCACAGCTTTGGGAAGTTATCTGTGTTCAGAAGGGAAGCCCCAGAATAATTGAAATATAATGATGTGTTGTTTGTTTTGTTTTTTTCCCCAGCCTGATAGTGCGTATCAAGGAGGAGTCTTTTTTCTCACGGTACACTTCCCAACAGACTATCCTTTCAAACCACCAAAGGTAAGTTCTTCTTGTCAAAATTTCTGCAATATTTTGGTCAAATCTTTGTTTCTTTGTTGTTTGAGGCTTTAGTTTTGGCAGTTAGAACAAGGAAAGCCAGCAGTAGTGTGTTCATAGCAGATGAAGAAATAAAACGGTACGTTAAGTTGTGTTGGCAGATCTAGAATGACTGGAACCAAAGGGACCACGTTAAGGATTACAAATGTCACAAACAGAATTTGATGTCACTAGGTTTTTGTTTATTTTTGTATTTCAGATTGCTTTTACAACAAAAATATACCACCCAAACATAAACAGCAATGGAAGCATTTGTCTGGATATCCTGAGGTCACAGTGGTCACCAGCTCTCACTGTATCTAAAGGTAAAACACAGGAATTTGCTGATGGATTTGTGAAATCATTTTTGCTGTCATGGTGCTTTTTTTCCGTGCTACTGCACAGTCTAAGGGTGGCAGTGGGAACTCATTCATCCTCCGTGTTACAGAAGTGGCAAATTCCTTTGGAATTCTTTTAATGATCCAACATCTAGCACGCTTTACTTGGAGTGTTGCATTACATGAAATATTATGGGCATGGCAAAGAAATGTTTTAAGCCAAGTTGGGGAAGATAATAAACATGCAATTAGCCTGAAATGCAGTTTCTGTGTTATTGCTGACTGTTCATGCAGAACTGAGGAGAAACTGGTAAGCAGAGCTGCAAAATCAAATTAATTTTAATATAAATGGAAACCCTGATACTGATGGGGGGGGGTTCACCTGATTGCTTATTGATGGCACGTTGGGTTGCCTGAGTACCCTTGTGTGGGCTAAGGTCTTAATTTAACTTTGTTTTTAAATGAGATAAATTGTTCTCGTTTGCATTTTTCTGTAAGATGAATAGGTTAAATGTAGCTGCTTTATAAGTCGTCAGTAAAAGATTTTATAAAATATTCTAGCCCTCTAGTTTCTCAGGCTGAACACCATGGATTTTTGGAAAGCTGAGGTTGCAGTTAAGCAGTTCTTTTGTTGTAGGTATTTTGTCACTTCAAAAGCTGCTTAAAATATGGGTGCTATCGTTGCTTTTTCTCACCCGTCTTCAGAAGGTTTAGCCCTAGTCATGTTAGAGAAAGTTTTCAATTGACTCCAAAGGTTAAACAGTATCACATTCTGCCTCTGGCTTGAGAGCCCTCTAAGCCGTCTGTCTTTTTTTAGAGCAGTGTCGTTGCATTTGGTGCACAAGCAAGAAAAAACGTTAATTCTTTGTCCAATGGAAATTGCTTTATGCAAGTGTGATTACTCTAACTCCTTGGAAAAGCGACTTCTGCTCGTGTGTAACAACCCTGTGAAGTGATCTCCCCAGCTAAATAAAATCTAGGTTTAATACTGTTTCCCAATGTAGTTGCTGAAGACAGTAATTCCTCTTGTGTGTAGGTGATGTCAACTTTCCACATAAATTTGTTGATCGGTTTATTGCTGAGCAAATATTATCTCGTTTCAAATTATTTGGAAGGTATTTAGCAAATGAGTGTTTAACGGTTGACATTTATGACTGAAAACTCTTTAAGCGTTTAGATTTCTGGCACTTTTCTGTGTCTTTACTTGTTGAGCATTCCCTCACTCACAAAGAGGAGCAGTTTGCTGGTTGTACATGCTCGAGTCTGAGGTGCTGCTAACGTGCCTGCACATTCTATAATAGCTCCGTGGCTCATGGAGGTTTCTCCTTTATAGTTCTTGTTTTGCTGCATCAAAGGATTACAACGTACTGATAGCACCTGTAATTGATTGACCAAGTGTTGTAACCTGATTTTCTAATATCACCAGTGTATTTGGCACTTAATATAATGCAATATGACAGCATGAAGAGGTCGCACTTGCTACAACTGAAAATAGGTGTTAGTCAAGGCTCTTTTGTAACAAGGCAAAGCAAGGAAAAGAATGTTTTCTACAGCAGATTCTTAATGTAGCATCAAATTCCCTTTTGTGCCATGTTTAGAATCATTTAACTGTGAACTCTCATGCTCATATCAGTCATGAGTACAAAAATAGAAATTTCCTGAAAAGTATGGGCAGGAAATGTTAGAAAAATCAAACATCCTTGGTTCAATACCAGGAAATTAATATGGAGTTACGAATACCTGCAGAAAATGCTGATTTTTTCCTAAAGTGGAAGTCACATTTCTATCAAATTCAGTGAAATGTTCAAATGAAGGAGATAACTGTCAGCACAGGTGGGCACAAATAGAGCATTGCAAGGCAGTGCTGTGTTAACTATAGTAATTATCTTAAATAATAGTAGATGGAAGGGCTTAGTTTGATCAAATATTTATCTGTAACTATGCAATCTGCAGCTCGTTTAACATTCACAGATTAAAATATGGGAGAGAGATCATTACAAAAGATATAGGTCCATGGGTTGCAGGTTCTTGAGGCAAGTACCAGGTGCTATTTGCTTAGGACCTATAAAAATGGTGCTTTCTAAACTCCGCTGTGCAGAACTGCTATGTGAAAGCTAAATGCTGCTGTGCGTTCTCTTTCCAATCTCCCTCCCACTACCCACCTTCAGCGTACTGGAATATATTAAAGGATTAGAGAAATAAAGTGAACTAACTTGTTTAATCTAGTGTCTCTTTTATTTAGTTTTATTGTCCATATGCTCCTTACTTTGTGATCCTAATCCAGATGATCCTTTAGTACCGGATATTGCACAGATCTACAAGTCAGACAAGGAAAAGTGAGTATAACGTATCCGTGTTTGTGCTTGTGGTCCTTGCAGGTGGTTCCCTGCCGTGCACCTTCTACCTTGACTTTTAAAAATAGTCTTTTCATAGATTTCTACAGGATTAGATTTTTAAATCCTGAAAATACTGATCAGTGGAATGGCAGTCGGGGAACTGTAGGCGCAGCTGGTTGTTTTGGTACCTAATGTTGTGCAAAACCTGCACACTTGTTTATTTATATTCACTGCATGGAAAAAAAATCATTTCTGAAATATGTATTGTTTGTTGCTACTGTGATCCTCTGGTTGCCAGACCTGTGCTTCTAGTAAAATGTTGGGTATATACAATCAATATCCATTTTGGACACAATTTTATAAACGTAGGAGAGACTAATACTCATCTTCTACTGTTGAGAACCGTTGTCACAGTTATATCAAACTGCAGCATGTTACAGAGGAAAAAAAGCCTTTTTTACTTTCTGGAACAGCTTTAGGACTTGCAGGAAGTTTCTCGTCTTGGGTAGGTAACATGGACAGCACATAACTGAGGCATTGGTTGCTTCTAGAACAAAGCTGATTTTCATTTGTGGAGTTATAACTCCAAAAGTGCTATACTGACTGAAACATCTATTCTGTGTCTTTTACTTTTAGTGTGGGACTGACTAGATTTCCCAGTGTTCAGGTTTAAGGTTTGCTGGCTCCCGTAAGGAGGGGTTTGAAATGCTGTCCCATGCCTGCACGCATGGTTGAGCCCTCACAGTCCCACAGAACAGGATCTAGGAGTCACTGGTCAGCCCAGTGCTTTGGCGTAGAGGTGTTTCTTTCCAGAGCTCTGCCTCTCCAGAGCGATTCCTTTGAGTGCTCAGACTTTGAGTGGAGGTGCCTGTGATGATCTAAGCCAAGTGATGTGTTATTTTCTTAACAGCTTGTTGCAGTTGTGGGTGGCAGGAACTCAGGCCCTCTATCCCATAGATCAGGCTGCATGATTTCCAGGGGAAATCTCTGTAGGAGATTTTCCACCTCTGCCGATATATCAGCACAGATCAGTGATCCAGGAAGGGGAATGTTCTGCTGACCACTGGAGATGTTGAACTCGCTGCTTTGGGTGTTTTGAGCACGGTCCAAGATGTGGTCTGCAGTCCACC
Organism: Piaya cayana; assembly: GCA_013389865.1. Classification (NCBI taxonomy): domain Eukaryota; kingdom Metazoa; phylum Chordata; class Aves; order Cuculiformes; family Coccyzidae; genus Piaya; species Piaya cayana. Next base: position 52,472 of record WAAB01024858.1, read on the forward strand.
AGCACGCCCTAAGCTGTTTTCTCTAACAGGCTTTTAGCACCTGTGGATTTTCTAGGTGTGGGAAGGATTAAGAAAGACTGAAACACATAATCAGTTTAGAATAGTAACAAGAAGTACAAGTCTTGAAGGTTTTCCACATACATCTGGTCCTAGTTTGTCACAAATGGAATAGCCTTTCCCAGAAACAAATCTGTCACAAATTTCCAGTAGCCATGACAATAAATTCAGTAGTCATGGCCACACGGTGTGTTCATAGACAACCAAACCACTGCTGTCCATCTGAGGAATTCTTCAAGTTATGGCAAAGGCTGTGGGTTTAAAGTGGGGGAGACTTTTTTTTAACTTGGCACTGGGGTTGCATTTGGTAACCTTGCTGTTATCTGCGTTAATAGTGGAACGTTTGTGATGTTCAGAAGAATAGTGGAATGTTTGTGATGTCCAGAAGACTTGCAGGTTAACTTACTGAGAAATTGTTTGGTATTTTTTATTTCTGAGCCACTGAAGACTTCTTGCAGTGCATGCTAGTGGCCTGTGGCTCATCACATGTCACAGGTCCATGAAGACTTGAGTATTGCTCTTACCTTGAGGACTGGCTAGAGAAGGAGTGATATAAAAGTTACATGGAAGTCTGTGGTCTAGTATTTCTTTCCCTAGAGTAAGAATGACTAAAATGCCCTTTTTTTAACAGTTTGATGTCTGATACAATCACGTTACCCACTTCTGAAGGGCTTGAGCTCTATGGCTTGTACTGCAAAGCAGGTAGTGTTCAAGGTGGAAGATGTTGAGCCTCAGCTTCTGCCTGTTTGTGTCTCAGCTTTCGCCTGTCCACTTTCTGAAAGGTGACTTCAGCTCCTGTTTGTGAAGGGAGTGAATAAGGGATATTTCTGTCTCCAAAACTTAAAATGTAGTTATTGCTGGAGAAAGTGAGAGGATGTGCAGCTTGACTATAGCTTTATTTTCTTATGCTGATTGCCTATGAAGTGTGTTACTGACTCTCTAAGGACAAGTGCCTTTGAGAGTGCTAGTCAGCTCCCTACCAGAAGGAAAAGAGCCAAGACTTAAAACCTAGTCAAAAATACTTTTCAGAAATTTTTCTTGTCAGCTTCTGAAATTCAGAATGGAGAATGAAAGAGTCGTCGTGCCTTCTGTCCCCAAAATGAGTCAACTAGACTGAATTCTACGCAGCTAAAATGCGTGAACTCTGTCAGACTGGTAATAGCTCACACATTTAGGAATAACTGACAACAGATTCCAATTAAGGTACAAATAAGGGAATGGGCTGTGAAATGTGAATTAAATATGCACAATACACATTTTAATATGAACCTGTGGGACTGGTTTTGACTCTAAATAGCACTGGTAGAGACTGAGCATACAGAAGGTGTGTGGCTTAGCTTTTAGGCTATTTTAATGGTATTTGAATCAATGCTGAGAAGTGAAAAGCGCAGTAACATCTGTATTAAGTACGCGTGTGACCATTGTCAATGTCTCACTAACAGCTCTTCACTGTGATGCCTTCTTTCCACACGTACAGATACAACAGACATGCGAGAGAATGGACTCAGAAATACGCAATGTAACTTGTGAAGACTTTTTCACATGCCACAGAGTACTGTACGTTTAGGGGGTTTCGAAATTAGAAGGAAGCGGAGTGCAGTTTCCTGCCTCTGTGTATCAAAATACCCCTGGAGTTCTTTTTCACGCGTGTAAGTGTGTTTCTGGTGCAAGGGAGAACAAACTTCCACAGATATCCCTATGTTCATCCTTTTTTGTATGCGCTGCAGAAAACATTAGTTACTTTTCTTAAGAGACGGACACCTGCATCTTCAGACTGAGAGATCCATAATGCAGTTGTCAAGCAACCAGATTATTTTTGCTGGAAAAAGTAGCCGGTTTTATGTGACGAATAGTGTATGTGTGCTCTTAAAGTGTGTTGTTCATTTTGGAAGTGTGTTCAGTTTCATTTTGTTAGTTCATTTATATAATTTGAAATATTTTTTTTTACTGTATGGACTAAGTATTTTATTTACCATGTAAGTCATTTCATTTGAGACTTACGTGTTTGTGCACGGTATTGACAGGCTACAACTGCTAGTAATGAAAATAATCGGAGTGTCCCACCTGCTCGGTGGGTCTAAAGACTGACTGCAGATTTCTTAAAACCTGAACTGCTCTTTGCACTGTAATTCTTTGTACCCTGATGACAGAGAAACACTTGGTTTTGGTTCTGTTGCATACTTGAGTTAATTTTATTGCCACATGAACTAATTGCACTGCTACTTAGAAAGATGTAACCATTTTGTTGCTATTCACAAAGTATTTTTGACCTGAGGGCAACATAACACTACCAGGGCCCTTTTACCAACCTAAATGTAGCCTTTTCTGTATAAATAAAATGTGTTTTCTACCACTTGTCTTAGCTTTTTTTTTTTTGGCAATCAGGCATATTCTTGAAGTGCTTATTCTAACTTTAGAGAAACAAAATACTGACTTTGTGTGTATCTGGTTGACAAAAGCAAGAATAAAGCCTGGTACTACTTAGAACCACATTGCAATTAATTTTTACACTAGCTTTAGCCTAATTTATTTAGCGTTGTTTTAGATTGGATTTGAGTGATTTACTGGCATGTCCCATCTGTGTTTGTTTACTGAGGATGTGCCGCATTGGGAACCTCACCTGCTCAAGCTGAGGTGTTTGCGGTGTCAAGAGTGTTATGGTGAATCCCTTGCCCTTGGAGCTGACTTTTCTGTTACCTGATACTTCAGTAGCTTCGAAATACACATGTGGGAAACCAGTAGTACTGGAGAGGGGCAGCCTTTTCTTATAAAGGAGGTTTTTATAAGAAGTGTGACTAATGTTTCTCTACTTTGTGCATAGAAGAGAAGTGGAAATTAGTCTTCATAAAACACATTTTAAGACAACAAAAAGCTTTGGGTTTTTTTTTACTGTAATGAATGCCAAGCTGGAATTTGAGGTGTTGGGTAGGAAGGATGCAGGGCAGGTTTTATTCCTGCCAGCAGAATGTTACAGTCTTCCTGCTTGCTGCCTTAGTGGCCCTGGTGACAGCTGGTCGGGGATGGGGAGACATCACGTTTGTGCTACAGTATCTGTGATGTAGTGGTGACTTCTGAAAGAATAAGCTTGTCAGAGACTGGCTCTGTTTATCTCAAAATATCCCTGTTATTTCAGGCTGGAAGCTGAGTAGATGTGTGGTTTGCTATTAAAATGAGTGCTTTGTTATACCTGAACTGTTCTTTGTATTTATTGCCAGGAGGGTGGGAGGGAACTCTGACCACCACGAGGGGTTCCCAGAGCTTTTATTTTCCTGGCTGGACAGTGTACGTTTCACTGGGAGTTAGAGAACCACTGGCCATCCCTCTGCTGGGCCACATGAAATGAGAAGTTGTCTCGGAATCCTTGCGCTTCTTTTGTTCACCGGTCTGCGTTAGGGCTGGTTTGGTCAGTTAGGTGATGCCTGTGCTGTACGTCTGCGAAAGCAACAGACAGCGAGGTTGGGATTCTGCTCACAGCCGCCTCCTGCACCTTTGGAAAACGGTCTTAAATTGCGTGAGAGGTGTGAAGTCTCTGATTCTTATGAATTCTTAGGATTCTTTGGCCTTTCTGCTCCTGGAACACGGGCTCAGCACCGTATGCCTCGCTTTTCTGACTATATCCCCCAATAAAACGGTTATTTTAAACTCCGGGAATTCTATTTTCCAGAGTGCGTCTATAACAGAACGGTCTGAGTTGGAAGGGATCTCAACGATCACCTAATCCCACCCCTTGCCCCGGGCAGGGCTGCGATGGGGACCCGGAGCGGGGGGCCCAGGGGTGAGGCACGGCCTGCCCGGGCCGGGGCACCCGGGTCAGCGGGGCCGAGCGGTCCCTTCGGTGCCACCACGGGTTGCCCTTGGCGCGAGACCCTTCACGACCGCCCGCCGCCGTCCCAGCGTCCTTTGCGGCACGGCCCGTCTTGTGGGGCCCCGGCCGCCTCCGTCCCAGGGTGCATTGCGGCACGGCCCCCGTCCCAGCGTGCTTTGCGGCACGGCCCGTCTTGTGGGGCCCCGGCCGCCTCCGTCCCAGGGTGCATTGCGGCACGGCCCCCGTCCCAGCGTGCTTTGCGGCACGGCCCGTGGCGCCCCGCGCGCAGCGATGGCGGCGCGGTCGCTGCTGGGCTCGGCAGTGGCGCTGCTGGCGGGCGCTCAGCGGCTCCTCGGGCGCGGGGCCGGGATGGCGCTCGGGCCGCCGCTGCGCCGCGGGATCGGCTCGGAGCAGCGGCCGCGGCGGCCCCTCTCTGCCTATTTCCGCTTTCTCAAGGAGACCCGCCCCGTGCTCCGGGAGAAGCACCCAGGTACGCTGGGAACGCGTCCCCGCCGACCCCGGAGGGGAGGTTACCGGGACAGGCAGGGCCCTTGCTTTGAGCTAAGGGAGAGCTCGGTTCCGTCTCAGTAATCGTGGGCTTTGCGCCCCGCTGACCGCGTGTTTTCTCTCGGTGTTTTTCCAGGCCCCGCTCGCCCTCTGGAGTTGGTCACGGCTCGTGCTCTGCTGGGTCTGGGCTGAGCAGGGGTCTNAGATGCATGCAGGAATCAGGATGATTTGTGTTGAAAGGGGCATTAAGCCCCATCCAGTTCTAACCCCCCTGCTATGGACAGGGACACCTCCCACTGGATAAGGGGCTCCAAGCCCCATCCAACCTGGCCCTGAACCCCTCCAGGGATGGGGCAGCCACGACTTTCCTGGACAACCTGGGCCAGGGCCTCCCCACCCTCATTGTGAAGAATTTCTTCTAATATCTAATCTGTATATTCCCCTTTTCAATTTAGAGCTGTTCCCCTGTGTCCTGTCACTACATGCCCTACTGCATGAGGTACATCTCTCCCTAGAGCCTTCTCTTTTCCAGGCTGAACAACCCACTGCCCTCATAGCATAATTCCATCAATCGTGTGTAATGAGACGCAGGCTGGTTACAGAATGTATTTCCCACCTACATGCTTAGGTATAACATTGCCCAGAAATCTCATGCGTACCCTGTGTTCCAAAATAACCTGATTTTTTTAATCATTGGTAAAACATAGAGTTTTCAGAAGTTCTAAGCTTGGTACACTGGGACTAAAAGCTCCCCATCTGCCTTGTTTTTCCAGAAATCTGGAAGTCAGGTTATTGATAAGACCTTATTTCTGATTGTCCACTGTTGAGATGCCTAAATGTTGCATTTGAGGTGGGAGAGAGGAAGATCTATTTTTCCTTTTAGTGTGAGACAGAGGGAAAGCCTGGAAGGGTCTTTTCAAGAAAACAATTCTACCCTTGTTCCAACATTGTTGAGGTTTTTGTTTTCCCCTCACCATCGCGGTCTGACTGGAAACCTCATCCAGTCAAGGGTCGTCAGCTGGAACGCAAAGCAAACTCGAGGCACTGTAACTGTGTTTGTGGGGGAAGCAAAGGATATTTCTATAGCCTTGCTGCTGTTAAACTGTACTGTAAACAAAGGGCTTCATTTTAGTAAAGATCAAGCTGATGTGCTGTATCAGGTGGGTAAAGGCCACATTGCGCTTCCTTTGAAGAATCCAGCAGACTTTTTTTTTCCCAAAACACTTGAGAACTGGAAATTTTGCTCTGGGTTTCTTTCCAATCCTCACCCAAGGCCAGATCTCCCTACACAGCATAGAAAAGGGTCCAGCTGAACAGAAAGAAAGTGAAGCTGCTGTGGAGTGTCTGTAGTTGTTTGGAATGGTGCTTCCATTTCTAACTACGTGTTTCATTCAGGTTTGAACGAAGAGCAGGGACTCTTCCCTCCCAGAATTAGAGTTCCTTTCAACTGTCACTGTTAGTCAGTTTTATGAAAGGAGGAGAATATATTTGTGCCGGGAAACAATACCAGTGTCTGCTCTCTTTAGGACAAACTGAAGAAGCTTGCTAAAGATACAGTATTGATCTTTGTTTTCTTGCTTTCTGATTTTAATATACAGAAATGAGCAGTGTGGAACTGGTTAAAAAAATAGCAGGTGCTTGGAAGGAGTTGCCAGCAACACAAAAACAGGTGGGTTTGTGTCTCTGCTCTCTGTACTTTGAACTCTAGAGTCCTAGTGGCCCTTTTACTTGTTCTGGTGTCCTCGTGGTGTGGGGTTTTGTTGGTGGTTGCCTTTCTTTCTTATACAGCAGTAAAAAAAACGCACTTGCATACAAAATTTTAGGCATAAGAACAGTTCTGAAGATAATTAAAAGCTTTGAAGAGTTCAGGGAGGATACTGGACTGTGATTTTATGATGCATCTGTAGCTGGTGTTGGCCGATGTAAGAATGTGTTTGGTGACTGCAGTGCTTGTTTGCTGCACTTCAAGCAAGTTTCAGCTTTTCCTTGTGTGGAAGATGGTTATAGCTTTGAGCTGCCTCTGGAGATTAATCTGATGTTATCGAATTAACTGAGTCCGTTCATGGGAGGGCACCCAGGCTGTGAATCCGAGTTCTTCTGAGCCTGTTCTGCTAATCAAAATGATCTGTAATGGCTACTTTACGTGAAAAATGTTGTGTTCCATGTGTTCTGTATTTTTTTCTGTTCACTAGTAGGATCGATGCGTTAGCCTGTTTAAAGATCAGGTGCTTCTGACCAAAGGCACCTGTTTGCAGTTGGTGATTTGTTTGTGTTGCAGGTTTATGAGGAAGCGCGAAAGATGGACTGGCAGAGGTACGGAGAGCAGTTGGCTGCCTATAAAGCACAGCTCACACCAGCCCAGGCAGAGGCTTTGAAAGAAGAAAGGAAAAACCGACTGGCAAAAAGAAGGTCATTAAGGGCAAAAAGAGTAAGTATTTTGCAGTTCAGCTTTCTTTGAGGGACATGGTTTAGTGATTGATAGAAATGGTTGGACTCGATGATCCGGTGGGTCTCTTCCAGCCTGGTGATTCTATGATTCTTTTCCCTCAGAGAACGTGAAGTCTGTTTGTCTGTATACAGAGCAGAGCTGAAGCANAGTGATTGATAGAAATGGTTGGACTCGATGATCCGGTGGGTCTCTTCCAGCCTGGTGATTCTATGATTCTTTTCCCTCAGGGAACACAATGTCTGTTTGTCTTGTATACAGAGCAGAGCTGAAGCACGTTTAGAAATATAAAAGCAACTCTTAGAATGAAATAAAAAACCAAACTGCAAACTCAAAACTTCTACAACCCCATGAGTTAAAAGAATTGCTGGTGTTAGCAGTTATTTCAGTGGCTTTCCTGCACTTGAAGGCCAGAACTAGCACACAACTGGTGCTCACACATAGCTTCTCTGTGCTTTTTTCTTCCTATTCCCTAGTTAGCAAAAGTTAAATTAATTTGGTTTAAAAGACCCCTACTTAGAGGAAACGTTTAATCCACGTGGTTCTGGTGATGCTTTTTGGGGCTTGGCACCACAAGGGATTTAACTGGCCTACCTCGTCCCTAAACAGCTGTTAATTTGCAGCACCCGAGCTGCAGTGGGAAGAAGAAGAAGAGCTGGAGAAAAGAAGTGCAATTGCATTTGTAACTTGCTCTACTTTCCCTCTCTCGCCATCATCCATGTAGGCAAAGAGTTCTGATAGCAGAAACCTAGTTCTGTTTCCCTGGGAAGCTGCTGCTTCTGTCCCATCTCCTCACATCCCACAGTCGGTGTCTTCCTTCCCCGCAAGCACCAGGAACCAAAGCCTCATAAAGAGAGTAGGAAATCTGCTATCAGGCCGTTCTTACTGAGGGGAAGTCAGGAAGGGCCTTTGGTTTCTGAAAGGTTTGGCTATGGATCAGTTTCAAATGCTTTTTTGTCTGTGAAGACTCAAGCTGTGAGCTTTTCTTAACTTAGTTTAGCACCAGGCTGGGCAGGGGGTGAGAGCATCTTGACACACAGTCCAGCTTGCAGAACAGAACACAGGAAAATTAATTTGAGTCTGATTTCTATTTAAAATACAAAGACAAATGCTAAGTTTAATTTTTGGAAAAATGCATGCTTGGTAGGTGGAATAACTTCTGTTTTTCTTAAAGGAACTGAATGTGCTTGGAAAACCTAAACGGCCTCGTAGCGGCTTTAACATTTTTGTGTCAGAAAACTTCCAAGAAAGCGAAGGAGCATCACCCGTGGTAAGCCAGGAGAGATCACTCTTTGAAATAGATCTGCTGTTCAGAAAATCTCGTTTAGATTCTGTCATTTTCAAAGGGACTGTTTGATGGTTTGGTAGTGGTGAGATGTAGAGGTGTTGCTGTAACTCGGCTCGGCCCTTCCATCTGCCTTTTCTAGCAGCAGGATGAGTGAATTAACCTGCTTCATGTTTGCCTTTTCTGTCAGTGCAGCTTGGATGGTGCCCAGCAGCTTGTTGAGCTGCTTTTTATTGTGTTCCTCTGTTAAGAGGACGGGCTTTTAAGCCCATCTGACTGCGTTTTGTGTATCAGTTTGTGCTTCCTTTGCTCTCACTCGGCGTTGAGCTGTGTCGTGGTGTGGTCAGTCTGCTGTTAGAGCAATCCTGATGCCTCCTCTGTGTCCTGCAGGCAAAGATGAAGCGGCTATTTGATACGTGGCGAAGAATGTCCAGTTCTCAAAAGCAGGTAAGTCTGTGGGTTTGGATGGGGCTCTGATTGCATCGGAAAATTACAAACCTGCCTCAAAATGAAGAAATTTGTACCAGATCTTGAACTCTGTCTCTCAGAATGTAATACTGAGGGGAATACTCTGTTGATCTTATTTATGCGTGTTGAAAAGGGCTTCTTGTCTGTTTTTATTCCAGTGGTGACCGTTTCTTTCACAGGGCTGATGAAATGTGTGTGAGTGGGATAGGATGGGAGTTCTGTGTGCCTGGAGATGGGTGTGGAGCGGCGCCTAGGGAGGAAGGTGGAACAATGTGCCACAATTTCATTTTAATTTTCTAATAATATATAATATTTTTTAATCCCAGCTAGTAATTTGCTGCTCATGATGTGCACGTAGTAATTTATTTTAACTCTGGTTGGCTGGGAGGAGGTTCTCTGCAGCTTTCCCAGTGTATTCTGAGGAACCTGCAGGTGGGAGTAGAGAACTGGAGGGGGGGGCTACACTGAAACCTAATCTAAACCTCAGATTTGAGGGGTTCTGTGCTCAAGCACCCTTCCTCCTGACTGCTCAATCCCCAGGCTGGTTTGGACGTGTGCTTAGAACGTGTTATATATTCATAGTTTTTCTGTAGGAGCAGAATCTGAAGTGATTCTGCAGGAACACCTGTTGCTTGCATCATCGAGCTCTCAAACTGTGCTCAAACACAAAGCCTTAGCTGTTAGTAACAGTGGAGAGGCTTCCTCTTCAGGTGCAGCCGTCTGTCAGCGCCATTGTCATGTGATGCTAAGGTTTTGTGCTTTTGTGCAAGTTTGATGCTTTTCATGTTTTCCAGAGGCATCAGCGAGTGCCTTTGTCAGAAAGGGGGGAGGCTCCTGCCAGAGCCCCTTCCCTCACTGCGCACATTTGTTCTCTCCCAGCCCTACCTGCAGCTTGCGGAGGATGATAAGATTCGCTATGAAAATGAAATGAAGTCGTGGGAAGCAAAAATGGTTGAACTGGGTCGCGAAGACCTGATACGTTCAGGGAGGCAAAGCCCGACGAAGAAACCTGCTGAAACGGCGAAGAAGGCTGGAACAGCCAAAGGTTCCTCCCAGGGAAAGAAGGCAAAATCCAAGTTGAAAAAATCAGAAGAGTGAAACAGTGAAGTGCTTAATGCCCTTTGATTGTCAGGTCTTTGCCCTGCGGTGCTGATGTTGCCGTCGGCATTAGCACTGAGATTGGGAAACCCACAAAGGGCCCTCTGGAGAAAGAGAGAAAGCGATCAGGTAAGGGAAAATTCTGCATCTGTCCGAACTGACTGAAATCATCACTGCAGGTGCCGCCCACCTGCACACCAGAACCTGTTAATCAAGCTGTGAACACTGGTACTGATGCCAGCAGCTCTTCCATAGCCCTCGATAACAGCTTTTGAAAGGAGTTTTTTACGAATATTCTGTAATGTCCAAATCCTGTAAATAAGCTGATATCTGAGTTAACGCTGCTGCGTTTTATTCCCTCCATGGCATTGGTAGTGAAGAGGAATGCTCTACATTGCATTAGAAGGCACAAGAAGTGTGAAATACTAACTTTTCTTTTATGAATCCGTCTTTTTTTATGTATCACTCTGTCTATGCCACTTCAGTTGCATTGAATTAAAGACCATGAGAGTTTTGTATAAAGACACCTCTATCAGGCTTTTATTCCATGGTTTGTTTGGATATGTGAAAACGCTTTTGCTGACCCAGCTGCCACCTTTGGGACAGCCTGGAAGGAAAAGAACATGTGAACTGCTGGACCTTTGGGGTTTGGTGTAATAAATGCAGGTATTTTGAAGAGCTGTTTGGTTTTTATTGGCTTCTGTGTGTTTCAATTGAAGTGGTTCAGGAATCCTGGAGAACCCCTGCCTCCTGCAGGCTGGCACACCTCATCCTTTGATGTGGTCACCCACAACATCCTTCTGTCTAGATTGGGAAGAGATGGATTTGATGGGTGCACTGTTCAGTGGGTAAGGAACGGGCTGGATGGTTGCATTCAGGTGGTGATTAATGGCTCAAAGTCCAGAGGGTGATCTGTGACAAGCAGTGTCTCTCAGGGGTCTGTGTTTTACTGCAGTTTTTGCTCTCTTCAGCCAATATCAAGCAGAAGAAAGCATCCTTTAAATCCAGTACAGTAAACCACAATTGATTTTTAATTGGTTGGTGAGGTACAAGGATTTACCACCACTGGATGTAGTTCTATTTACAATTTTATTTATAGTCAAATATTATGGCCATAGCTGAGGGGTCAAGCTCAAGACAAGAGGATAAGGATCCTTATCTCAGTGGTTATCTTGTTTCTAACCGTTTACCAATCACCCTTTCAACGGAAAGGGAGCTGAGGAGGGTCTGTTTACAAAGGGATGGAGCCACGGGATGGGAGGGAAGGGCTTTAAACTGGAGAGGGGCCGATTTAGCCTGGATGGGAGGAGGACTGTCTTCACGCTGAGGACGGCACTGG
>WAAB01024859.1:800-15344 GCA_013389865.1 Piaya cayana
TCTTCACAGAAAGGGTCATTGGGAACTGGAACAGGCTGCCCAGGGAGGTGGTTGACTCATCTTCCCTGGAGGTGTTTAGGTGCGGGTGAATGAGGTACTGAGGGGCATGGTTTAGAGATTGGTGGGAATGGTTGGACTCGATGATCCGGTGGGTCTCTTCCAACCTGGTGATTCTATGATTCTATGATGAAAACTGCTTCACTAAGTGTTGCGGGTTGGCACATTGTCTTGGTGCAAAATCTACCCGTTTGTCCACAATTCTGGTCATTTCCTTCTCATGCATTTGCACATTTTCATCAAGACTTGAATGCTGGGATTTGTCTCACTGTGACAGGTTAGAACATGTTCTATAACTATCTCTTTGTTTCTCCCCTCCCACTCTCAGTTCCCAAAGTACAGAGCTAGTCTTGGGTTTTTCATGTCAGACCTCTTATTTCTAACTCAATCTCAGTTTCCTTAGATTCTGTTTCTTAATCTATATCACAGGATGTATTACTACACTTACCTTTCAGAAATGTTATGAATTTTTAACTAAAAATATTAGAGAAATATGATTAAAGCTTTAATAATAATCGGTGGGAATAGAGTATCAGAAGTTCTGAGTTTTGTTCTGATGGATACTCCATAACTAAAAGAAAAGAAATAGGAAAATTTTCCAGAGGTGTCTGGAGAAAGAAATGTATCATTTAATAGCTTCTATAGTCAAATTAATTTGTTTTGGAAAAGAAAGCAAGCTGTGAGCTATATACAGGATTTAAAGTAATATTTAAGTTTTCACAGAATATAGAAGAATTTGGATTTTCCATGTTAGAAAATTCTGTTCTATGAGCTAAATGCTGTTTTAAGATGAGAGCAAGTATGATTCTGGGTTGTATCCTACTGAGATACTTTCTTTTTGTAGTGGTGTTCAATGCCTCCAGCTATTTATCGCACACCACTAAATTAACCTCTGGGCACAGCAAGATTAGTTAGACTAAGAATGGCTAGTGTGGGGGGTAGCTTCATGCTCAACTATGATTTGACTAAGGGCTTTGTTCAGAAACTAATTAAACAACACTTGGACACATTTCCTGTGGATCTGTTTTAAGAAGTAGCACAGAATGAAGTTTTATTCTCTTACTGCTCTTGTTACCATCTATTTGTTTATTTTGTCCCTTTTAGAAACTGCTTCTGCCCAGGTTTTGGTGTTAAGAGGTTGCAATTATACTACATCCCTGCAGGTTGGGGTTGGAAAGTCAATTGTGTTTAAGACGCACTTGATTTCAGACTAAGGTTTCTTGTTCTTCCTACTTCTTTGCTAAAGCTATTCTGTATAATGCACTTTCAAGTGCCATAATTGTTTGTATTGCATCTTCACTTTTAAAAGGATACTACTGTGGAATTGCTATAGACAGCATGTAGAAAAACTGACCAGTCGGGGAACATTAGGATCTGCACTAACCTGAAAGTCTCTAGATTACAAATTTCACAGGAAATAGGATCTGCTCTCTTGAGAGAAGGCTAGATTCTGCACAGTAGGCAATTAATGCTACCCAGAGAGTGCCTGCCTCCTCCTGAAGAAGTTTACCTGTAATTTAGTATTTGACAGTAAAGGGTTTCTTCAACTGATGGTACCTGTCAGTTCCAAGAATTATCAAAGGATGCCATTGCATTCAATTATAAAGTCCCTCTGATTTCAATTTTACTTGGAGTAATTCATGTACAGAAATGTGAAAACACTGCATTTAGGATGAATACTAAGCACAAAGTACAGTCAATAGGCAAGATGCTATGCCCAACAGGATTGACAGAGAATGAAAGAGTTGGAACTTTGTAAGAAGAAAATGTAACATTTAAAGTTTGCAATGTTTGGCCCCAGAAAATAGCTTTGCATACAGTCTTTAGTGGAACTTCATGCAGAAGTAAGATATATAAGGTCTGGGTTGCCAGGTGATCTGCCCTAAGGTAGAGACAGTTGTTTATATTGCCTGGCACAACAGCAGAAAATGTTGGGAACGTAAATAGCCTAATTAAGAAAAAAAAAATCAGCAGTAATTCCAGGTAAGCCAAACCAACTGGGCAATAGCCCAGATACATCAAGACATCTGACCATAACAGGTATCTTTTGCTATACTTAGGAATGCCATAAATCTGAGTTAGTGCCATTTTAGCAGGATAAATAGTAAAAAGAAATAAATAAGGTCTGAGTTTTGGTTTAGGAAATTCTTAGGAAAATCTTAAACATAATTTCAGTGGAAGGAGGGAATGTATAGCAGTATATGAAAGCAGATTTGCCAGATGAGTATATGAATGCCTGTAATTGCCCTTTATTGATGAACGTTTTTACTAGGTTGTGACACACACTTTGTAACAGGTGTGTTGCTAAAAATCTAAGTTGAGCAATTTAGCACAATCAAACAAGTGTTGGTTTTGTTGCCTCCAGATTTAAAAGTCCTAAGTTTAGTAAAAAGCTTTTTCATGCTGTAAAGATGTTTTCAAAACATTATATATCATTGTGGATTTCATCCTAGTTTTGCTTACATTTGGCAGAAGCTTTGCAACTGACTTTAAAGAGGAGTTAGATTTTTGAGGATTTTAAAAACTCTAACATCTGTTTGATATAATACCATAATACTTGCCTGAAGCCTTCTCATGATTTAATTTGGAAGCAGTTTTGATGCAGAAATGTTAGGTCAGTCAATCAGTGTTTGTTTCCAACAATCTTGTTAGGATCAAAAGTGTACTATATCCTTACTCCTCCTGTTACCTTCAGGAAAAAAAAAAGATAATGATATTGTCTCCTTAGTGTTTTCAATATATTGATATTAACAGATTTGCATCTGGTCTTAACTGTGAACATGAAGCATTTACACCTTGTGATGGAAGTATGAATGACTTCATAATGTAAAAGGCACATCTTCCTTTCAGAGGGTAAAGCTGGAGAAAATGTTCCTGAAACATAACTTTTCAGGTGAGATTGTTAAGGCCTGTTTTAATCCTTTTGTTACAAACACTACATTTTACTATCTTGTCTGAGATTGTCTTTGCCTTTTGAAATATAGTTATTATTGAAAGCAGAGTTAATCAGATTTCTTTTACTCGTATAGATCAGGATAAGAAGATGGAAAGAAAATGTATGCCAGTGTTGTAATGTTTATCTCCAATATGGATGGATTTTAAAGCTGCAACTCAACAACGTCCTCAATCTCCATGATTTTCTTACATTAAATAAAATTATCAGTGAATAAGTAATGAGAATTAAAGTAATTTTGGAATAAAAAATTATAATGAAGGTACTAAAATTTACCTAATATAAAGTTTAGTGGGAGGACAATTGTTTTGATTGATACAAAGGGTACAGAACAAGGATACAGACCTTGTGAGGGGGAGAAAAATAACTAAAAAGGTCCATGAGCCACTACAAATGGAGACTGAAGTCAAGCTGCCATAGCTGAGGCCTGTAACAGACTCAGATGCAAAATGGAGTGGACGCTAGCGGGAATTCACAGATAACCCTCTGACAAGACTATTGCCTGAAATATTATCCCTTCAAAATAAATCTCTTGGGAGTCGTACTATACCCAGAGCTGAATTTTGGCAAAGAGCATAATCAAGTCAAATATTCATCAGAGGTAGAGATGAGAGACTGTACTCATATGGCTGTTTTTTTTCATCTTCTGTGATACTGGAAATTTTAAACACATACGGAAAAGTATAAAGTTGAAATACACATGGAATATCTTTATTATAGGACTGACTATAGAGTCTGAAGGCCTCTCCGCAGGGTGACGTCTATGCATAATACCCTGTAGCTCTATTGTGACAGGCTTGTATTTTTCAACTATGCAGCTTCTAGCAAAGGCAGTGGGAGGAAAAACACAACTGAAGTGAGAATGTAAATATTTAGCTTATATGTTTATTCCCCCTCTCTTAGTTAATTTGTTTTACAAACTTCTAGGTAGGGAAAAGAAATTAACTACTTATCTGCCTTCCATATTGAAAATAAATAAATCACTTGCACATTGTACATTGTTGTGTGGATTTGTGGAGAGAGAGGAATGGGATCAAGGTAACCGCAGATTATTGCTGTGGGTTAAAAATGAAACTGGCTTTGCTGCTCTTTCTGTTCAAGGTGTCAATGGGAAAAGTGGTCATGACCATACTGTGGGGAATTTTGGTTGTTTCAATTGTGGTGAAGGGACAAGTGCTGGATTGTGTATAAACTGTCCAATTTTGTCAGTGTTATGATGATGCTATTTTGCTTTTAGTGTGTGGAATTATTTTCTTGGGTTTTGGTTGATGTGTATTACATTTGTAAAGCTTGTGTAATGAATGCGCTATTCATTGATAACTTTAAAATATATGATTTACTGAGGCAAAAGGAGGAATTTACTGGGGTTGTGTGCTAGATTTTGGTAGCACAAGGGCTAGAAGGTTGGCTTCTGTCAGAGACTGCAAGAAGCTCTTCTATGTCCAAGAGAGTCAGTGTCATGGACCTGCCCCTGGCCAAGGCTGAGCCCAGCAGCAGCCAGAGAGAGAAGTAAGAACAGTGAGAGAACTCTTCAGACACATCAGTGAAGAAGGAGGGGTAGGAGGTGCCCCAGGTGCTAGAGTAGAGATTGTTCCTGCAGCCTGTGGTGAAGACCATGGTGAGGCAGACTGTGTAATTAGTTTATTCTGATGTGATTATTAATAAATTAAATTAATTTTCCCAAGTCAAGTCTGTTTTGCCTGTGTCGTCACTGAGTGATCTCTCCCTGTGTTAACCTTGACCCACAAACCTTTCATTATATTTTCTTTCCTCTGTCAAGCTGAGGAAGCAGAGTGGTAAAACAATGTGATGGGGACTTAGCATTCAGCCACACCTAAGTCAAAATGGAAGTGGGTGCCAGTCAAAGGTTCCAACATTAACACCTCAGAGTTTTTTTCATAGAGCACCGGAATGTGTGTTCCTAAGTATAATATGAACAGTTTTAATAAAAGTTAATATTTGGTGGAGTTTGCACAAGAGCACATACAGCAGTAACAGCTGTTGACAGGACAGCTGTTCTAAAAAAGCTTCATTATCTAGCTGTCAAATTTAAAGAGGAGAAAAGATCTGAGAAGGCATTCTGAGGAAAGATGCAAATGGTAGGACAAAGTAGCTTAAAAATGCCAGAAGATAATAGGCAGTAACCACAAAGCCAACTCTAGAGAAGATATGAGGGTACTTCTCCTGAGCATCTGGAATGGTATATTATATGTAAATAACTTGCAAATCTTTTTTCTTTTCTTGAAGTATTTAGATTAAAAAAAAAGAAATCCCAAACCCCACAATTTTTTTTCTGTTTTTTCCCACTGTTGTATGCACATAAATCACTTCTGAGACTGATATTATTCTGTAATTCTACCAGATGGAAATTGACATTAATTGGAGAAGGTAATATACATGGAAGTGATCTGTTAGTTTAAGAGATGCTATAGAACATGAGATCTATCTAGCAACCCCAAGTTAAACAGACTTTTCAGAATTAAATATATATATATTAAATAATTTCATTTAATAACAAAGAGATACTTGATGTTTATAGGATATGTGTGGTGAGCTCACTAATGGGAAGTGCAGCCAGAGTTCTGTTCAAAAGCTTAGAACAGCGGTTACTGCACTCATAGAACTTTGTACTACAGACATCAAAATTCTTGTAAGTGATACAGGCTGAAAACAAGCTTGAGATGAGTTCTGTACCTGAAAAATAAATTAAGCTGGTCATAGCTTTTTGAATAATATATTCTTTGGCTACACTTACTTTTTTTTTTTTGCTGACTTAATTAAAGTGGCTATATTGAACTATAAGTATGTATAGCTTATTGGACTTTTAGGAAACATAAAATCAAAATTGTAAAAACAAAGTAATGCATTGTAAAATGCCATATTTGTTTTCTTCATCCCCTTCCTTCTCAATGTCAGTTGTGCATCTGTCACCTATGCTGTACCACCTGGAATGTTTCAGTTAAATTTCTACCTTTATGTTACAGTGTAGATGTACATCTGCTGACACATTTATTAAGTTACTGGAACAAATATGCCTACTAAAGTTTATATAACAGCAAAGCAAGAGTTCTGCACAACAAATGCATATGGGTGGAGACCCACAGAGAGAAACCCATTGTGATATGATTAAAACGAAGCATTTCATTAAATTTTTAATGAATTAGAACTTTGCCAAATTTTCAAAGTGAGGAGGAAAAGAAAGTTATCAAACTAGCTTCCCTTGATTATTATTTAGTAGGATTTCACAACAAAAGCAGCTTGTGGAACTACAATGAAAAGAAATCAGTGGTGCACCCAATAAATCTAGGCAGAGAAGATGACCTGGTTTTCTCTACTAGATGACAGTGATTAATACATGAAGCTCCTCAGAAATGAATCACAGTGTGCTATAATACTCAAATGATGTATAGAGTGAAAAACACAGAGAGCCCTGAGGTGCAAAGTGATGAGAATGCTTAAGTCCTCTTTTTTTTTTTTTAGGAGACTGGAGCCTCTAGCACCAGTTACAGCATTCTGGTAACAGAAGAATTTGGGTCACAAAAGGATATGGAATTGATATGATGCACCTTAAAGCTATTATTTTGAGACTATGCCCATGGTGGAGAAGTATCAATATGGTATGTTGAATATTTTAGAAATTAAGCAAAGGAGGGAATTTGCTTCATTTGTGAAGTCAAATACTGGAGCAACTTTTGAGGTATACGCTACTTCTCGTTATGAAGTAGGGACAGAATCCAATTTATAGGGATCAGAGAATTTGAGTTAAAGTCCTCTTGGCAAATTTCTTCATGCATATATATGTTCTATGAAAAAGATATATATGAGTCTAGACCCAGTAAACCCCAGCAAAACCATTAAAAAAAGATTTACCTTTTTTTTAAAAAAAAAAAAATACAAACCAAACTCATAGCACTATTACTACTGCTCTTTGTACTGCCCCATATGCCTAAAGTATTGGTTCATTACAGTTATTCGGAGCAGGGAATGGCATCTAGCATCAACAGTAGAAATCTGCTCTCTCTTGATTTCTGGACAGTGTCGGGTGTATAAATGGTAGCTAACATTTCTAGTTGTAACCCTTGGTCTACTTTTTCTATTTTAGTCAGAGCTGTCTGTTAAACCTTAGTGCTGAGACACCACTAGTATTCAGGCCTTCTTTTGACCTGCACAGTTGAAGAAGGAAGGTTTGTTTGATATCTGTGCAGCAATCCAGTGGCCAGAAAAGACTCTTAGGGTGAAATTAAAAAAAAAAATAAATTAGGATTTATTTTGGACACATCCAAAATAAACAGATCAAAAAACCTCAGATGCACTGCTGATGGAGGCAGCTTCCCAAAGCTGTAAAACCAGATTTCAAGCTGGTCAGATTACACTCCAATACCTTTAAAACAAAGTCACCATAATGCCAATTAAAGAAAAATAAAGACACAGTAAGATAATTTAGAGAACAGGGAGAAAAGAGAGAGAAAGGGAAACAAAATAAAGGAGGGGGAGTGTCATCACTCGAATGGGCAACAACAGTTTCTTGGGAATGCATGGTCTCTCTGGCAGAAGCTCCAGTTACCAGGCCACGTGTTTTGGTTTTCCAGGTCAGTCTGATTAGGGTAATGGTCATGTGCAACTTCTGCCTCTTTGCAATTTCTTTCATAAGGCAAGCCTGTGCCCCATTAGCATGTGAGGAGTAGTCTTGCTGTGCTTATGCTCCCATACACATGGCCCTGCACTCAAGACAATGTTTAAGACACAGACAATGTCAGTATACGACCCGATCTATACATTGCCCTATTTTATAACTTTGAGACATCTTCTCCAACACCTGTGTAGAATAGTGATCACTTACAGATACACAAGAGGGTAAACTACAAGTAACTAGTAGTCTGAGCTCTATATCCCATTTGAGAGAGTTCTAAGTGAACAAAATAAGAGCTTGTGGCAACTTTGAAGTAGTTTTATAGCCAAAGTTTCGTTTAACTCTTAGTTGAGCTTGTGCATTTGGGGGCAGATAGTGAAGGAGAGCAAGACTACTTCTAAGATTCTTACAGTAAGCAGCTTAGAATTTCAAAGTGAAATTTTGGAGGAGCTAGGTTTTGTTAATCCTCTCCTACTGTGCTGCTTCAGACAAGTGAGCTGAGAAAAGGACTCATGATTCACCCTTAGCTCTTCAAAAGTAAGTGCTCTTTCCTCTATCCCACAGTTCACTTAGACTCCCGCTTTGAGAGCAGTTCTGCAATACTCATGAGAACATACTTTTTATAAGAAGTGGATAATTTGCACAATGGATGTAATAATTTTTGGCTCAAACCCTTGTATAAGCTTGAAGGCATGAGGGTGGTTTATGAAGAATAGAAGTAACTTAATAGTTAAGTGCTACCTTCAGTTAGATTAATCTTCCATTTTCATAGACAGCTTTGTATTCTGGATATTAAAGCTTAACAGCTTGTCCTTTGCCAGCTGGCCTTCTCACAAATGTTTTGTTTGCAGTTTTACTGACAATGGGCAAGGTAAATATAATAGAACTTGTTTGGTGTTTATAAGTATAGGGCAGTTCTATCTAACAGCTACATTTGACAAGTATTTGAAAACCAAGTTATTCATAATCTCATTGAAATAAGAAGCATTCTAGGACAGAGGACATAGACTAGCAGTATCCCTGGAGTAGTGGAAGTAGTGGAAAGAACAAACGAATGATACAAACTAGATTACACTGTTTGGTAGATAGGAAATACTGTCTTGTCTGTGAATAGCTGCACAGGTAACCTTTATATATGAGAAACAGGAATAATCTAGATTTTTGAAACAGCACCAATTCTGTCTTCTTACAGTTTCATCCATCATTTATCTGAGCAGAACTGTATGATTTATGAATATTTTTGGAGCCGATTTATATGTTTAGTGTTTTCATAACATACTGTTTGGTTGCTGAAAGACCTGGAAGAAAGGTAGATGATCTAATGTTTTACATGAGTATAACGAATAATTAAGAACGAGGTGGGGGTTGGTTTGTTTTTTTTTTTTAAATCTAGCTTATGGATACAAATTAAAATGAAAACATAACACCTCTGGTTGACCAGTTACTTAATTACATGATTAAGATAGCAACATGCTTTTCCATNCGGGGGTTGTTTTTTAAAAAAAAAAAAAATCTAGCTGATGGATACAAACTAAAATGAAACCATAACACCTCTGGTTGATCAGTTACTTAATTACATGATTAAAATAGCAACATGCTTTTCCATTTCCCTTGGGAATGAAAATCCATTCTACTGGTATCTGTGTTATTTACAAATTAGGTGGTGTTTGGGTGTTTTCTTTCTTTTTTAAACAAGACAAAACAAACCAAAGCCAAAACAAACAAGCAAACAAAAAAACCTTCTTACAAGAAAGCTACCAAACTCTATGATTTGGTGCTGTGATCAAAGGAAAGTGTTCAAAAATTCAACACTGATTACCAGGCTGAACTTCAGATACTAAAAGAAACAAGCATCAGCTGTTGTAAGTACAAGGGCTCAAGACTCATTATTACATCTTTATTTTTACAGCCATTCACTTATTTTGCAGACTAGCATTATTTAATTGCAATCTTGTATTGATCTAAAGAAAGAGAACTCAAGCATTTGCTTGTTTCAGGATTTTGTATTGTTGTACACAAAATGGATTTGAATTTTGAGGGCAAGGAAGCAAAAGAAAAAATGCTAATTCAAAATATTTTTCTGGCTTTAAATTTCAAATGCACAAACATGTGAATTTAATTCAGGATTATGGAAAACTTTACAGGCCATATTTACAAAATATAGGTGTGAATGCTTAAAAAATAACAAGTCTGAGTGGTTTGAAGATAATCAGATATTTACTAGAACATCAGCTTTTGCTATGAAACAGTTCCTTAAAAAAAACTACTGCAAACTCTATCAATTAGTACTAGGGAATTCTAGAGTAAGAAAACTAAGTTTTTTAGGTATCCTGCTTATGGTTGTTATGGGAATGCTCTGGATTTTTGTGTCTGTGCTCAAATAAATGTGCTGAAAATTTAGAAGGCACAGAGAAGGGGCATGAGTTAAAAAGAAAAAAAATTGAAGAGTTGAGGAGCTCAAAGAGCATGAAAGCACTGCAGGGTGATCAGTCTACAGGTAGCTCAGTGGGGTCAGATGAAATATTTCTTCAGAGAGCCAACTAAAAAAAGTAAGATCCCATGTCTGGAGGTCAACCTTAGAATAATACAGAGCAGAAGTAAAACATAAATGTGATGAAATAGATTTTAATTATTTTTCTGATGTGGGCAAATGCAGAACATAGCCTTTGACTTTTCAGCTGAGACTGATGGCTCCCACAAAGGTAATGGGCCGTGGGTGTGTAGACAGGCCACTGCTCATATCTATTCCTATGGAAACTGAAGCCATCTCAGAGCTGTTGGCAAAGCCAGTTGCACCTATTGAGAGGGACGGAAAGTATAGGTTACCAACAAAGTATTCCATGCCATTCACATCCTGCTTGGTATAAAAAATCATGATATAAGAGATCATGAGATATAAGAGAGCATGGTATAAGAGATGATGATGTTCAGCCCTCTCCTGAGATGGTCAATGACACCTCTCCTGTCTGTCTGCCCCTTAACCCAGGAATGTGTTCCCGAGTCCAGCTCCCACCTGCTACTACATCCAGTCCAGGACCTTGCCCATGCAGTTTTGACATTCAGGGAGTTTTAATATGTTTTAAATATATTTTATTAGTTTCTTATTAATATTGTTGTCTTTTTTCTATTATTATTGTTTCATTAAATCTGTTTTAATGTTAACTTCTGACCCGCAAGTCTCTCATTCTCTCATTTCCCTTTCCTCTTTT
Source organism: Piaya cayana (assembly GCA_013389865.1). Lineage (NCBI taxonomy): Eukaryota > Metazoa > Chordata > Aves > Cuculiformes > Coccyzidae > Piaya > Piaya cayana. The sequence continues at coordinate 11,650 of WAAB01024859.1, forward strand.
CTAGTGTGTGAATGTGTGTGTTGGGAGGGGGGAAAGTGGTGTGTGTGAGGTGAGTGATGGGACTAAAAGCTGCCCAGTATTATCTACTGATGTGGTTCAGGGGGGTGCTAAACTGGGATAACTATGAATCGTGAATTAAGTATCATTTTGGTGTATTCCTCATCACTGGAATTCTTGAACTGAACATGGGATATTTCTCTGCTATATAGTATTTGGGTCAAAGAGTAATTAATTTTTTTTATTTCTGTTGCAGAAACTCTACTCTTATCTGTGCACTAAAACAATATTAATAGGTTGTTACGACTGTCTAAAGGGAAAGGCAGGTATTGAAACAGGACCAGGTATTGTTGCATTGATTTAAATTTAAATAAATCCATATAAATATTTATAAATAATCTTGCTGATTAACTTTGCATGAACTTCTTTATTGCCCTGGGCACCATTCATGTGTTATACTGATGCTAAGAACAGAGAGAAAGATATTAGAAAATAAAGTAGTCCAACTTTCTTCTGCCAACATTTTAAATCCTTACAAAAACTTATAGGGACAAAGCAGACTGATATATGCTACTTGGAAGTTCTTCTCATAGGTAGAGGTAGTGTGGATTTAGTCATTACATCTGCTTTGACATTTGGGTGTAAAAAGCCACTGTAAATACACACACACAGAACAAAGCTTTTAGGTGGACTTTACTACGTTAAAAGCTTTATTACAGTGCTTCTGAACTGCATTCATAAGAATCAAAAAATATATTACAAAAGAGCCTTTTGATTAAAAAAAATAATGTGCTGGGTCTTCTGAAGAAACTTGTGTGGATTATTTTGCAGAACTGGCCAATTTTCAAGGAGTAGTTATCACAGTGGGAAAGGCTATAAGTTGTAACTATAATAATATCTCTACAGGCATGATAAATGTATCTGTGATTGGACCAATTGGGATTTCATGGTCTGAAGCATTATGAATTTGTCAGTTCTGTTCAATTGTTTCCAGCAAAGTGACTCCATCATACTGCACATGTTATTAGAAGAAAAAAAAAGAGATCAAAATGAAAGGGTTTAAAATTAGATTGTGTACTGACTCCAGGCAATTGCTCCTTGTCCAGAATCATTTTCCTATCTGTTGATAAATTCTTGCTGTAATATTCACAATCCATTTATGGCTAGTCACAGCCCATTAACCATCTGTTCCTCTATTAAGCAACTTTTTTTTTATAATGTAAGTATTTAATTTTAATAAACTTTATCTATTAAGCATTTATCTTACACATAATAAGGAACTATTTCAAACATGGTCATCGGGCCATATAAATGTAAGGATATTTTTTTATGTACTTCTATGGATATGAAAGAGAAAGACAATATTAGAATACTCTGAAAAGCTGCAAACATTAAAACAGAGATTATTTTAAATAAGTACTATTTATTTAAAGTGCAATATGAATGAAAAATTTTATATGCTGAAATATTTGTCCAGTGTAACAACATATAAATAGGAAGTGAGCTGTGGAGAGTCTCTTTGGTTTTATAGATTATACCAAGCAGCAAAGGTAAGATCTGCTGACAGAAATGTGTATAAAACACTTCAAACATGGAGTATACATGTCTAGTGGGTTTTTACAAATCCACTTACCTTTCTTGTTTAAGATGATTTGGCCAACATAATGAAAAACATCAACCAACATCCGTGAAATTACATCTATGAAGTTTAAGAGGCATAGTATGCAAGAGGCAGAAAATAGAATTTGGACTGCCAGAGTGACTTCCAGTTTCAAAATGCACACACATTATGATAATCTTTAATTACCTAATCATAATTTATTTCTGACATAATTCTGAATGAGACGGAAATTCACATATATGCCAGTCTGTAGGACTAAGGAGGAATACTAAGGCTTGTAGTATTTCTATTTTCCTGTAGCAACAAAATTACTAGTTTTCTTTTGTGGCACAATATTTGTTAATTTTTTTTGATTTAGTTATATAAAATAATAGTAAAATTCACTTCAGCAATGGATACTGAAGATCTCCTATGTAATTTGGAATTTCAGGTTACAAGCTCACTCTCTCTGGTTGGTTTCTAGGGAGTTCTGTTTTGTTTCTCAATGAACTTGCCCTCATCTCTTTTTTGATTGTTTTTGGTTAGTTGGTTGGTTGGCTGGTTGGTTGGTCTGTTTTAATACTGAAGACTTCACCTACTTAGCAATCATCTTAGAAAAATGTCTTAATCCTTTCCTTTTATTCTGCTTGGTTTCTTTTGTTTCTTGTTTCACTGCAGTTGATTTGGTTAGCATAAATCTAAATATTGTCTTCACTCCAGGAAAATGTTTGACTTCCTATTTTGAATTCTACAGGAAATAACAGGGTTCTTGGACTAATTATATTGTTATTGTGCTAAAAATTAATTATTAAAATTTTGACTAAAATTTAGACTAACTGCCTTTAAAGGTAAAAAGAAATAATTTAAGTAAAATAATGTCTAAAAGGATTGCCATAGCAACATAGAAGTATCGAGTCTTGCAGAAAGGACTGTGGAAACCATGGTATTCGTATTCCCTAGGAACTTCTGAACATAAGTATATTTTTATAATTTTCTCTTGAAACAAAGGAAGACATTAAATGGGATGAAATTTCAGAAGCTTCTTTGTGTAAAGTGAAAGCATAGTGACTTTGTGGGTTTAGGTATTTAGATACATCAAGAAAAAGTAGTTCCTGCAGCAAAAATTTCTGAATAAAAAAATCTCACTCTACCCTCTTGGTGGCATAGACCTTATCCCTCTGTAACTTCTGAACTCATGTATCCAATCTGGTTGAAACTGAACAAGGGATAAAGTTCAAAAAGACTAACTTTCAGCACATTTTATAAAATAAAGGCCTGGTGGAGAAGAGAAGATTTGACAAAGATGTTGCTAAAGGATTTTAGGGTTCATTAAAAATTAAATGATATGGAAGCTTAGCCGTATGTCACAGAAGAAGTCAACCTTCATTTGTTTGTGGATTATGTAGGCTGGTTGAAGGCTGGTTGGCAGAGACTCATGGGAGACAGTGCTTAAGGGCAAAGGAGGCCATGAAGGCTGGGAGCTCTTAAAAAAAGAGATCCTAGCAACTCATGAGAAAGCCAACCCCACATTCCGGAAAAAATCCAGCGAGGGAAACAATGCACTTGGTTGAACAGTGGGATCTTGGGTGATATCAAGAAGAGGAGAAATGTTTATGGGCTCTGGAAGAGGGAACAGGCTCTTGGGTGGACTACAGGAGGGAAGTGTGATGTTGTAGAGGTAAAATCAGAAGGGCTAAGGTCCAAGTAGAAATCAGATTGGCAAATTCTGTGAAAGATAACAAAAAAATATATCTATAAATATATAAAATTAAAAGCAGGACTAGGGAGACCATACAGTCCCTATTGGATGCAGAAGGGACAACAGTGACAGGGGATGAGGAAAAGGCTGAGGTACTTAATGCCTTCTTTGCCTCAGTCTTTAATCGCAAAGAAAGCTGTTCCCTCTGTGTACAAATCCCGAAACTAGAGGAGCAGTATGAGGCTCCCATGGTCCAAGAGGAGGTGGTCACAGCCTTGCTAGCCCGGCTAGACACCCACAAGTCTATGGGGCCAGATGGGATCCACCCCAGGGTATTGAAGGAGCTGACAGATGTGCTGGCCAAACGCCTTTCCATCATCTTCCAACAGTCCTGGAAGA
>WAAB01024859.1:16174-84740 GCA_013389865.1 Piaya cayana
AAGGAGTTGTATAGAGGAAGGAGCTGGCCTCTTCTCCCAAGTGACAGGGGACAGGACGAGGGGGAATGGACTCAGGCTCTGCCAGGGTTGATTTAGGCTGGACATTAGGAAAATATTTTTCACAGAAAGGGTCATTAGGCACTGGAATACGCTGCCCAGGGATGTGGTTGTTTCACCTTCCCTGGAGGAGTTTAAGGGATGGGTGGACGAGGTGCTAAGGGACACTGTTTAGTGTTTGATAGGAATGGTTGGACTCGATGATCCTGTGGGTCTCTTCCAACCTGGTTATTCTATGATTCTGTGATTCCATGTAATTATTAGATTGACTCAGCTTAATTTTTCTTTGTTGTCAGTTGCAGTTCCTTCAGATATCAGATGGAATCTGAAGGAGCTATGACTTCAACTGTGAAACCGTATACAGTATTTCACTTTTTAATTTTTATCTTTTCTATAACAGAAGTTCCAGAAGAAAATGTCTGTAGTTTAATGCTAGAATCCATACTACAGTAAGAAATGTACCGTATGAGTCTAGATTTCATGAAACTTTCTCTCCTTCTGTTGTTCCTGACCCCATTGTAATGTGGGTTTTGATTTATTAATGTCTTATGTAACCTCATTCATCTTCCTTCATATATACAGATTTGTGAATGCAAAACATTTTTCCCAGATGTCCTTTCTGGTAATCTTCAGCTCTCTATCTTAGTGGCCAAGATCTTGGCACTAGTTTTTCACTAAAGGAGAAAACATGTTGCTAATGAAGTTTTAAAGCTTTTTTTTTTTTTAGGTCAAGCCAATACATGCAGTAGGAACATGATAAAAAGGGATATAGAAATTGCAAACCTTTTCAGGCAGAAAAATAAATATGGATGAACTCCTGAGTACTGTCCCAGCTCTCTTTTTCTATTACTATGGATTTCAATTCACCATTTCAAAGGGCAAAATGCTGAAAATTGAAAGAACAGTGAGAACTGTGTTTTTGGAATTAAAATCTATAGCTGATATCCACTTCCTACATAGATTCTCAACTATAGGCTTTTACATTTTTTGACCACACTCTCAAACTGAGTATGTAAACATACATTTAATAGTGTCAGGACAGGGACTTCATCTTGTACATTCAGTGAAAAAATGGTATGAACTAAATACATTTTTATTTGGGTTAATATTGATTTAAACATACCATCTTCTTGCTTTTAGAGCTGCCCATTCACTTCAGAGAGTATGATCAAAAAGTTATGTCATCCTGACTGAAAGTACTATTCTTCTCATACAATAAGGGACGCAACAGGCGCAAATTGGCTTTGCTGCACTGAATTCAGTGAAACTGTGTCAGTTTTCCATGACTGGCAATGTGGCCATTTTAACTTAAAGAATAGGTTAAGTTAAAAGAGGTCTTCGATCTCCAAGTTTTAAAAAAAAATTAATCTTACATCTGAATGTTATCCAGCTTCCAACCTTGGCTGTCCTTCCCCTGAGTTCTATAGGCAGCACAATCTCACAGTACAATCAGCCATCTTTTATTGTTTTATATAGATGTTAAAATCAGTTACTTAACAACCAAAAAGATAAGGGGTTTCTATTTCATTTCAAGAGTGTTTATAAATTAAGTAGACTTGTTTTTTGTTGAAGGTTCCTTAACAGACTTACACTGGGAGTTGCTATAGTAACACTGTGCAATAATTGAATCTTAAAGGTAATGTCTCATTTATGTTGAAAGATAATGCATGCAAAGGAAGAGAATATTGAAATTCTTTTACTAAATCATTTACGTATGTTTAAGAAGGGGTGTTAAAAGTGGCAAAATTCCTAGTTTGGTGTGGGGCTTTCAGGCTCTAGTTAAGCAAAACATGCAAGATAAAGGCCTGTTCAATCTTTTTTTTTTNCACTTGGATACAAGATCATGAAATAAAGAGCTTTATTGTACACAATGATGATCAGAAATAGCTTGACTTTAGCATATCTGGTGCCAGAGACAAGTCTTGATCATCCATTGTGTCTCAGCTAGGGTAGACCTGAACTGAAAAGATATATGTTTTCCAGATTTGACTTGTAAGGGTTGCACTTTGTATTATCATTACTATTGAAACTCGCTAGTTAGATAATGATAAATTGCACTGTCAACTATTTTTCCCCATCTGAATTATTGTCATCTATGCATCTAGGCAAATTTCTTTCATATTAAGAAAATTCTATGGTGAACAATTACTTGATCTGTTTCCATACTATCCACTATATAACGGCACTGAATAATATAAAGCCATATGAAATAAAACTATGTCCTTTAACTTTATACTCTTCCAGGGACTGTGTTTCTTATGCTGCACTATGTCTGCAGTGTCCCTGTAGTAGTAGTCTTTAACACTTACTGGTGACAATGACACTTAATTGTGTTTCATGTTCAGTTTTGCATGTCATATCTTCAAATTTGCATATCAAATTGAATTAATTATTTCAACAATTTGGTTCAAGAAATCTGTCTGGCTTTAGTTTACTTGCTACTTAAAAACATCTAAACATTTCTGCAAATTATTCAGAAATGACATAAGGAAAAAAAAATCTTATAATCCAAAGAAGTTGGACTTGGTAGACAATATAAACCACTGAAATTTTGGCAAAATATTCCTAAAAATTNCTGGCTTTAGTTTACTTGCTACTTAAAAACACCTAAACATTTCTGCAAACTATTCAGAAATGACAAAAGAAAAAAAAATCTTAAAATGCAAAGAAGTTTGACTTAGTAGACAATAAAAACTACTGAAATTTTGGCAAAATATTCCTAAAAATTTAGTACTGTAAGTATTCCAATGTGTAATCCCGGCCTTGGAGATACAATAAACAGAAGATTAAGTGTAGCTTGTTTACTGATGTTGCACCCGGTTGAGCCATTGCTGAAACAGAAATTGCAGATTTGGTTTCATTTAACTGTAGGTCAGAAGTGATGTGATGGATCTGGTGGTGTGTTAAAGCACATGGCCGTATGATACACGTCATTTAGGAGCATAGTCAGAGCAGCGGGCTTTTCTATCTTTGCAAGGTATGTAACTAAGGATATGGATTCAGAGGTATGCCAAGTCACAGCTGGAAGGAAGGACAGAGCAGAGATACATTACATACTGTTAAAGTTGTGGAGAACATGATGTATGAAGTATCAATTTATGCCATTTTAAGCCTCTTTTTTGCATTCAAAATTCGGTCACCCACCTTCAAAAAAGAACCACAATGCTGCAACTTGTAAAACCGGAAATATACGAGTCTTCTAAGAGGAAAATCACAGTGTTTTACTGTACTATTTCATAGATTAAGGGTATGTGTGGATTCTACAAAGAAGGTACAAGAAGTTGAAGGAATAAAAGTACATTTGCTGACAGAAATGGAATGGAAAAATAACATTTTTAGGTCAAACCTTTATCGTTATGTAAAGTTATTTTGGATATGGATTTTTAAATGAATACAGGAAGGTAGGAGACTTTTAATAAGGCCAATGACAAGGTGAAATAATGCATACTGATTATCAGCTTCATACAAGACTCTTAAAACTCATCCTTAATAATGTGAGTCAGATTTCATACAGCTTCACAAAAAGATGACAATGTATTTTGCTTTCACATTGGCTGTGGTGGATGCTGCCAGAATACAGAGAATATTTTTCTTTTGAGAAGTCTACAAATAATTTTCTGATTTTTCTGAGTTACGCTTGTCCCAATTTGAAAACAGATCTAATCAAACACTAGGAACAAACTGCAGGAGTCTGGCATTTAAAATTTGGCCAGTGTAATTTCTGTCCTCTGTGGAATTGTCTGTCTTAATAGTGTTCAGGTTCTTGCAGTTTTCTGACTAAGTGTTTAGAAGTGTTTATCATTGTAAGAAGGAAAAGGAACGTGCTTTAGCATTGAAGTCTCCAATAGATTCTGTTCAGTGATTGGTGGAAACTGTTTGGATTTTTTTCATTCTTAATCCTCTATAACCTGAATTCATTTGCATTATTTAGGGTGTTCTAGCAAGTATCAGAATGCTATGGCAAAAAAGATACAAGATATATCAAGATTTGTAACTATAGATATAGATATATACTTTGGCTGAAACAAAACCCAAACCATGACAATAATGTTTGACATGGACAGTAAGAGAACAATAAAACCAGCACAAGGTTCATCTGTGTTAGTGGAGCCCTGCTTCTAATAGGGTCTGCTGGATGCAAAAAGATAGTGACCTTTTTCCCTACCATGAATAACTCTTCCCATTGCCTTTTGCAGGGCTTTTAATAGTTCAGCTGACATTGTAACTGGACCCCTGGGAAACACCCCAAAATGAGTATGTATAGTAAATTCTTTAATCTGAAGGTATCTATCAAGATTCCTTAATTTTGAAATACCGAGTGTATTAAGTTTCAGTCCTGTTCAATAGTTTTTATTTCTGTTGTCCATCATCAATCAGTTTGGCTTCTATTAAATCAGATGAATTTTCCAATCAAAGCTGTTTAATAAGAAATACATTGCCAGAAGCAGGCAAGGTACATGCCTTCTATTTAAAATTTGGTTACCATTGATCTCATTTTTAATGAGATTCGGGCACCAAAATTGGAGGCAGTTCCACCAAAGGACCTGGTACAATGCTTAGCAGAGTACTTTAGCACTAGCAAGACACTACAGTGACAGTGAAGTCAGAGAGATATATAACAATTGAAATACATTGATAAATGAGTGCAGTATGCTTATTAAATTGAAAGCCCAGATGTGGGACTGTAAGCTGATTACACAGCAACATTGACTGCATGACAGGTCTTCTGTATAGATATCAAGAAAGATTTAGCCAGATGTGTTGAAATGTACATAAGTAAGAAAAAATGAGGGATTTTGTCTGTGTTTGTGTGCGCTATTTGGGTATTTTTTAAAATACGGACCTTTGTCTTATCATATGCAAAACAACAGAGTGGTTAGGACATTGGAAACCTCACGTAACTCCAGAAGACAAAATGCCAAATTCTACATCTTGGTCAGAATAACCCCATGCAGCTGTATAGGTTGAGTTAACGGCTGTGCTGAAAAGTACTTGAGATCAAACTGAATATGAGTGAACCATGGACCTACATCATGAAGAAAGCAGACTGCACACTGGGCAGTTACTGTGGCTAATGGATTAAAAGAAAATATTGCCTTTTTTTTTCATTTTTACTGTGGCTGCATATGCAATACTTCCTATTCCTTTTAATCCTCTAGTTCAAAAAGCTGATAAGAAACTAGAGGGGATCCAGTGGTGAGATATCAAGATAATTAGAATGAAGAAAACATGAACTAGAAGCTGAAAAGGCTAGGTTTATTTATGCTGATACAGGTTTATTTAAGGGTTATTGACAACTACTTGAAGGGGAGTTAATTACAAATGTCACAGACACAAACCTTTCTCAGTAGTGGCAGGAGATGTGACAGGATGAAGACCAGGAGTTACAGCTTGGAATTAGATATTAGAAAAATCTATTTACTAGCCAGGATGGTGGGTGTAGGCATACAGATATGTATATGTAGCACTGAGTCAGTCTGCCTAGAGATGCTGTGTTACCTCCTTCTCAATGGTTTTGAAGACTTCAATAGGCAAAGACATGGCTGAACTGACCTATTGCTGTGAATATTTTCTCTTCAAGTAGAAATCAAACTAGGTGTACTCCAGAGATCCTCTTCAGACAAACCTTTTATGATTCTATGAATTGCTTACATGTCTTCCTTGAGCTGCTGTACTGCATCTGAAAGGACAAAAAAATCATGGTATGGAAGTTGTCAGGAAGGTAAAAATGGGTGAGGGAAGAGTAGCCTCCCTATAAGTCCTTCCACAGCTTAACCAGTACTACCCAGAGAGGTGTGTTCTTTTAACCAGTGTGTATATAAGAAATGGGCTTTACTGTATATATTTCTAATTGATTGCTGATTCATCATCTAGAGATTTGTAGACATGTGAGGCAAAACATAAATGAATGAGGAGTTCTGCTATTTCCTCTGAGATGGCACTCAGTTAATATATGAGTTTCACAGGACTTAGGAGAAATCATAGAGAATTTAAGGTTCTTTATAAATTTATTTTTTAACTGGCCAGTGGCATCAAGATACATGTGAAAGACAGGGAGTGCATGCTTGTTTATTGCTTATTCCAGCAATTTTCTGAGTGGACTCATTTTACAGTAATTTTACTTCTGAATATCAAACTTTCTGTTTAGAGAAAGGAAAGAATGGGAATACAAATTTCTGCTTCCCTCTTAATTAATTTATTTTATTTTCGTTTAAAAAAAATCCCCCAAATCCAACCCTAGTAGACTGTGTTTGCTATGTCTCATTAATCTAGAGCAGGCATTACCTGGGTTTAACAGTTAAGGGAATCACAAAATACTTCTCATACACAGTCAGCTGCAATAAAATGAAAATGCAAGTTTTCTTGATGTTATAGTCCAACTTTTCTCTGAAGGCTGCAGCTAAATATTTAATCAAAGGCTTTCTTTCAGTAATTCTGTAAATGATACCTCTAATTTTATAATTAGTTTTAGAAGTTTTTAGATTTTATTAGGTTATGTCTTTAGTATCTGGTCATCATAAAGAAAAAAGTCCAATGAGGCTCTGATGACCAACAATATTAGGAGGAACTTTTGTACCCTACTCCTAGGGTATACACAGGAGAGCAATCAAGCCTCGGTCCCCCATGTGGCCCAGCAAGAGGGCTCCATCAAAGAAATTTCTTTTCCAGAACACCTTGCAGACTGCAGGTAGTTAGTGCCTACAGTGGCATAGAAGTCAGCATGAGATATAAAGGGCTTTGGGGAAAACGTACTGTGGGATATCTTCAGGAGATGGTGGTAATGCATGAAACTGATTATGAGAGACTTAGGGAGAGGAATAAAGGCAGGGAAAGGTGTAGCTCAAGGTGGATCAAGGAGAAAAATTGCACAGCACAATATATAGAGAGGAAAATGTTGGTACCAGCTGACTGTAAACAGATGAGCTGTGATTGATGGTTGCAGTGTGTCCTGTCTTCTTGTTAAACTCTGTTCTTTTTTTCTGAGTGGTGTTCTCTGAGTGAGATAATGAAGAGACCATATATGTGACAGTTAGCCGCTGAAGGAATCATAAATCCAAGCCAGCTTCCAGAAAGACCAGGGTATCTGAATGTCAGCTCTTGGTCTGGACAACTTACTGCAGATAATTGTCATGGGAGGGGTGTGTGTATGGGCACATATTTATGTGTCATGAGAAGAGATCTACCTACCACCAACTGTAGTAGGACTGCAAAACCCAGGTGCTAGCATCTAGGAAGACTAGAGGTATCTGGGGCAAGCTATTGAATAGACTTGAGTATCTAAGACTAGCTACTGGAATGATCCATATTATCTGTTCATTTTTGTGTATATGTTTCACTAGCTGACTCCAGTAGCGAACAGAAGGAGAGGAGGAACAGAACTGACCCGTCTGCGCTGTTTACATTTGTGGGAGTGCTTTTTTTTTTTTTTTTCCTGTGGGTTCTGTTAAGGTAATGTTTTCTGCCTGTTATCTCTGCCCAGCTGTGTATACATATGTATCCACATACTTGTTGTATCGATCATTCTGTTGTTTATTTTTTATAAGATGCAAGGCGGTAAAGTAAAAATAATATGCCTGTATTTTCGCAAGTTTTAAATAGGTTAAAGTCAGGACAAAAACCATCCACACTATTAGCTTGTGGATGATCAAAATTACATACTAGTCAAAGATTATTGGAAGAGTTTGAAACTCCAGGAACATTTAGGAGAAAAAAAAAACCCAAAGTGGTATAATGATAGGAAAAGGAGAAGTTGTTTTCAAATATTCTTCTATTTCTCTCAGTTATATACACTGTTTGTGAACACTGGTTGAAGGAGGGGAACCTTAAATATGTTGCATACTACATCAAAGGGAGATTTTAGGTATTCCAGAATATTGTTGTAAAAATTATTTTGACCACTTACTAACCAACTGTGTGAGTGATAAACACTGGACCAAATTATGTTTTCAGAGTCCCTGGGCAGATGAAAGTTCACCATCAGAGATGGTGGGGAGTATAGTTTATATTCTCAGAAATACGCGAGTAGTGCTTAATAACTTGTAGAAAGTGTAACTTGTAGGTTTAGTGAGTAGTCAGTGAAATTGCCTGTCAGACATCACTGGGCAGCTAGGACTGCAGATGGACAAGGATTCAAAATACATTCAACTTCCTCAAATGTGTGCTTAACAGACACACTTATATTTATATAAAAGACTCCAAAAGTTCACACTACAGTTCTTCCTCTGTTTAACTCAGTTCAGGTTTAAATTACATGCTTTTTATTATCTGGAGGTGATACCAGAAAGGGATTCTATTTGCTGATGCAGACTTTAGCAAAAGCATCTTTTCTGTGTGAGTCCATTTTAGCTTGACACTTCTGCTTGTAGTAGTTTGAGTGTTTACTGTTAGAACTTCATAGTTTGATTGCACCTTCTTCATCAGCAGACATATTAACCAAGCAGTTTTATTTCTATCTATTAATGAAAAAGCTAAGAAAAGGGGCAAACACTTCTTTCCTCTGAAAGGACTGCTGAAGTCCTTTCTCTTCCCTGTCCAGCTTCACTGACTTGGTCTCCTCATTTTCTGCCTTGTGGTACAAAATGGAGAGCCATGGCTGCAGGGGTAATTCTGTTTTTTTTGTTTGTTTGTTTGTTTGTTTGTTTGTTTGTTTGTTTTTCATGGATTCAAGTCACAACTATAGGTTCAACTCCTTGACTTATTCTTCTAGAATGTATTAATTATTTGTCAGAGTCATGCTAAAAGTGTTATCGTTGACAATTTTAGAACTACCAGTTATTGCATCCTTCCAGGAATTTGGTTCTATGATAACCAACTGAGCAAATTCCATTACTACCTTCAGAAAGTAACCTCATAAAGAGGCAATCCAAATGTTAGCCTCTCTGATAAACAAGCACTCTCAGGGCATATTTCAGTCTTATCCTAAAAAGCTTTGGCAGATTTCCACCATTGCATTATCACATTATTCTTGATTATACTTTTCCAAAATAATAGTCTTATCTGTTATGTCTTTTGTGCCTAGTTTCTTGGTAGTCTCATCCATCATTAACACATAATGTTGACTTACTGCCTCTAGATTTTTACTGGCGTCCCAGGGTAGAATAGTCTCCTTTAATACATCCATTCTGTCACAATTATTTCTCAGTGTGATTTGTCATGAAAAGTTGTCATGAAATTCATAAGGTAAATTTTACCCTGTATACTTGACTCACAGAACTCTAACTTAATATTTACAGCAACATTATTTAAGTTTTACAATGTCTACTATTGTTTTGTCAACCAGTGTCATAATAAACTGAGCAAGTGTTTGGAAAGTAAACATTTTGCATAGGTGACTTTAAAATTGATATTTACTGAAAGTATATTTTTTAATATCATGTGAGTTTCAAATTTAGTACACAAATACACTTGGCTTCTCAAATTATGCAATTCATGAGGAATACTAGGAGTATTGTAATGGCAGCTAGTTTAGCTGAAGGTAATTGTGTAAGTGTTTAGGTCAAATATTGGACATGAGTATAATTTTGCTAATTAAGGAGTTGTTTCTTATCCTATTAATATAGGAGGCTTATATTGAATTTCCTGGGATCATGAGCAGACCTAAAATGTTGTTATACTTGTAAAAATCCTGATTTATATTTTGGCACCATGTAATGTTTTTTCTTCACTTACACTATTTGTTTGCCAGAGGTGATAGCTGTGCACCTACAACGTTATTTCAATCAAAGCAGCAAACTCACTTTTGCTGGTCATGTACCTCTCTTCTAGAAGGAATTGCCCTGTATATCTCTGTAACACCTGATTGCCTACGCAATAAAATAAACAGGGCTTATAAGATAGTCTGGGAGGATAAGGTGATTTCAAGAATTATGAGGGAAAATGTGTGAAGTCATCTACTACACATTTGGAATTTGCTAGAAGTGTTTCTTTATGTTGTTAAGTTTTGTGCATTATTCTTCGAGTAGCAATTTCCTAAATGTCTGTAAATCAGTTTTTACTAATTCTGGTTCTTATTTCTTAGTAGGAGCTGTTGAAAACTGTAGTTTTTAGAAGAGTTTATAGTTAAAATGAAAAATATATGCTATGGTAAGGTATTCTCTAATCTTTGAAAGTAAAAGGAGGTATTTTATTGATTCAGAGAAATGATGTTTACTTAAGACATCATTCATTTTTCAGAGCTAGTGGTCAGTGGTGTGGCTCGCAGTTTCCTTTTACCTTTGGAGCAGAATGCCACAGAAGAATTGAAAAACCTTTATAACAATTTGATTATTGAATTTCATGTTTCTGCAGTGTGTATTTTGTCATAATGGCATTTGTAGCAATAAACAGATTTAAAATTTCTGACCAGTTCTTCTTGAGAGTAAAAATAGTCATGTTTTTCAAAAAAACAGGTTCTTCTGTTAAACTCAAAACCAGTAATTCAATTTAAGCTTGTATTTTTGGCTACTTTTTGAAAGTTTATAACTCCATGTTTTCAAAATGGGTTATGGTCGCATAGATGTTTATCTCTTACTGAAGGATAATAGGATTCATAAGTATGTGTCATGATGGTGCTTTATAAAAAGCTTTAATCAACCATTACAAATGCATGTTATCTGACTATGCCTTGTGAATACAATGAGACAGATACCACAATTTTAGGGAGAAGAGCTGAAATGGGGTATGACCTGGTTAGATCTGTTATGGTGCCTGGTGGCTGACTTATTCCTTTACCCTGCTAGGTGAACACCCTTCTGAGTAGACCCCCCTGGAGCTAGGGGGTATTCAGGCCACTTGCCTTAGTCTGAGCTTGCCTACATCAATGGACCCACTTGTTCCAATTAGCATTGTGGGCAAAATAGTGCCAAAGGTAGAGTAGAAGATATTGCCAGAATTCTCTCAGCTGACAATCAAGCTCTAATTGAGGTGTATTCCTGATACACCAATGCTCTTGTCCTAGGAGGGGATTGCTAGGGTCACAACTCTAGCTGAGACTGCAGCTCATTTGTAACCTTTCCTGGAACAAGGAAGAGCCTCATCAGAGCAATCGGATTGCTACCCATGAATGATAACAGCACTGCCATCTGAGGCTAGGGCTTGACTGGCAATGCTCCTCTTCTGTTCCACTGCTAGGAGATATTAGCTTCTCTGTGCTCTTCTCCACCACTTGAGACTGTCTTTCTGTAAGATCCCGGGGAAGAAGTAACTTTGTGCTGGGACACACTCTTTCCACTTGGGACTAGTGCTAGAAGTGATAACAAGGAAATGCAGTACTAAGGAATTGTGTAGATATCCCAAGAGTAAATACTGTTCTAACTGAGCAGTTTAATTACAAATAGATGTTATGTAGTGGCATATAGCACATTGCTCACGCTAATACTGGGTTACTGTCCCATTATCCCTTTGAATTTTTTTCTCCCATTCCTTTAGCAGAGTCTGGTGAAACCCTCTCAAAATAGATGACAAGTTGTTCTTTCTTGGGAGTTACTGAGCTTGCTCAAGGTGAAAAGATTTAAGAGATAGAGGGTAAGGCTAGAAGAAATTTCAGCTTGCCGTTGGAAGTCTGCATGTCATGCAAAATGAGAAAATGCTGCATTCTGTAAACCAATACCCAGCAACACTGGAGGTGGTAAGAGCTATCCCAAGTGGGAGTAAATCAGAAAACACCCCTGAGTTGTCTGGAAGAAAGGCTTCCTATCTGACTCTACAGTGTGGAATGCCTGTCAACCCTCCTCTGTTTCCCCACACCGCCTAGAGTTATCTAGATTTCAAGGTTTCAGATTTTTTTTATTCAAATAAAATTTTAAGCTTTCATGGTTTAAAAACCTTTCAGTCATGTGGGGGAGGTCCAGTCACGGTTATCAATAAACATGCCACACTCTAAGGAACAAGTCATCATAAAGTTTCCTTGTACTGACAGTCTCTGTGGGTGTAAGCAAGCTTTGTAGTTTCTAAAGCTTTGTCATGAAGCATAAGCCTGTTGGATGCAACAGAGCTAAAAATCACACTCTTTGTCTCAGTCACAGACCACTACACAGTGTCTGGAAGTAGAGTTCAAGTGACAAAGGTGATCAGGAAGGAGAGCTACAGGCAGGCAAAGAGGCTTTGGAGTCCCTATTCACACCTATTACCAGCTGCTCTGTTATAGCTCTGCTGCTGTATGTGATCCCAGGGGAGCTGAAAGATTAAAGCCATTAAGATGGTGAATATAAAGGGTAAAATAATTCTTACATGTCTCAATAAACTGGTATCTTAAACAGATATATAGAAACAAATACTGAAGAAGGAAGGTCTTCTCCATCAGTGATGAAAGGAAGACATAGCAGGAGAGATTTCTAAATTAAAATTGTTGCATTTTTAGTTTTGATTTTGTTTTTTTCTCATAGTGACATCACGCTTGCTTTCTTTGAAAGAGATTCTGTCATTTACAAATGGGCTTCATAGTACAGATTTGTTTTCTTATGGTTCATATTACATGATTAATTAATAGTTGGTTAGTGTTACGTACTTTACATATGAGCTTTCTCAAGGAAGTTTCCCTAAGCTGTTCTATTCAATCATCTACTTTAGAGTAAGCAAATTAATTTCCATCAAAATAATAAATAAATGGTATAAATATTTGTTCCATCTCTTCTGTTTTGTTTAGTACATGATGGGATTTCAGTTACTCAGGTTTCATCGTTTACTCATGATCTTCCTGCATATTTGCAGGCATTTTAGATTCTGAGTGAATCACTAAGGGAGAGGTCCTGCACCTCTGCTTCTCTTAAGGGAACCTCATTTTCTAATTCTTTTCCAAATGTTGTCAAACACCCTGTATTGTCTTGATCCTTGCACACTAATGTGCTGACAAAGACAGTTTGGCTTGATGGTTTGCATATGGCTGAGGGTGTTTAAACAGTAGCTGTTCTTGTGGTTAGGAGCTGTTTGGCAAACTCATCTAGAACATGAATTGAATTCTTTTCCTAAATCATATAATCCACATGTTAAAAAAGCCTGCTGAGTTTTTCACAACCTCAAATTGATATATAGCATTGAGTTTCTTCTTACTTACTTTTACATGTAAGGTTTCGTTAAGAAAATATTACCTGACAGTTGGATATTTGTGGTTGTTCAAAAAAGTTAATTCTATGCTTCTGTAATGTGACAGGCTTCAGTAAAAAACTTTCAAATCCTATGCTTGCCCTTTAGAAAGAGCTGCATCCCTAGGATCTAAGGCACAAATCATCAAAGTTAATTAGGCCTATAACTGCCCTGGTTTTCTAACGGAGTTAAGGGCTTAAATTGCTTTCAAATCTGCTCCTATGACAAATTTCAGTCCAGAATATATAAGGCTCTTGATAGCAAAGAAATTTGGTTACAGAGAGTATTAGCAACATTTGGCTGAGAACAGCCATGATATGCTAAGTAGCTTTCAAACCCTTAATCAAAGAAAATGAAGTTAGGTACAGAGTTTGTTACAAGAAGGAGAGAGAAAAATAATGAGTAATGATGAATACCAAGGAAATTTTTGCAATGGTAAGAGCTAACGTATGTCGTGAATATAGTGAGAATCCTTTGATTTGGATCCTAAGTGCTGTGTAATAGTCAGAAAATCTAAGGGGAACTGCCCTGTGTCTACAAACAAATTGAGTGGACTTGCTAATAAGCTGTTCCATATTCAGCTTCTGTGATTAGAAAACAATCTTATAGGTCAAAGAAATAAATTTGAACTTCATGCTATACAATATTGGACTAGTCACTAAGCCAAATAAAAAAAACCCCAAACAAACAAACTAGGTTTAGGGTGTTCATTAGTCTAGTCTTATTTTTATTGTGGAGCACAGACCTTGATTTCCTATGTAATAATCTGGAATGCCCTCTAGCTGATTTCCAAGCCTGAGAGTAATTATATTTTAAGCAATACATTAGAATGGAAAGAAAGATCTCTCTTCTCTGGCAGGTTTACATTTTTGCAATTTAGAAAAGAGTTTATAAAAGCTTTACTGAAGCAGACTGTGCTTCCAGCAGAATAATACCAAGATAATCTGATATAATGCTATTGACAGCATACAGCCACAAGACAATTGCTGGTGATAGGTTAATTTCTAATGTAACTACCCTGGGAAGCTAAGAGGCAATCATGTATTCTATATCTTGTTACTACATCTTGACCTGCAGTTTCCATCCATCTGGCACTGTATTGTTTATTTTTTTTTTATTCTAAACAGCTACTAGTTATGAACACTTTGTAGAAAGTCCAGATATTGTGATTGTAACCATAGCTTAACAATGTTAGCACGAGCTGGAGTAACGTAACCATTGTTTGTTCTGGTTCCTGTATTGACTCTTTTCCAGCTACATCTCAAGTGTGCATACATCAGGTGTAAAATAAATTCTTCTTACAATTTACTCTCTTCTGTGGGCTTCTAAGGTGTACGAGCAAATCAGTACCTGTCTTCATTTTTTTGAAAATAAAACTTAGAAACTATGTAATCACTCTTGAGGTAGCAGAAAGTACCTGTGGTGGTGATACCTCA
The DNA here is from genome assembly GCA_013389865.1 of Piaya cayana. Taxonomy (NCBI): domain Eukaryota; kingdom Metazoa; phylum Chordata; class Aves; order Cuculiformes; family Coccyzidae; genus Piaya; species Piaya cayana. The sequence goes on from WAAB01024859.1 coordinate 30,727, forward strand.
TAACTTCAACAGCAAGCATAAATCTTCTACTAGGTCTACTTGCATTAACAATTGGGAGAGATTCAGAATGACTCTAGAGGTAAAGGCTGTCTTACAAAGAGCAGTTAAATTTTCCTTCTTAAAAATATATGCCTGGTGCTAGTTATCTGTTTGTTTTATGCAGCTACATGACATGAGGATTTTGTATCCAAGAAACTGTGGGTTTTTTCCAGTAATATTAAATTTTTCAGTAATTTCTTATAGGTAATAGCATTTTTTTTATATATATGTCTGCTACTCCCTAGAAATTATTTGTACAGTGGTGATCCAGAGAAATCTAATATCTCCAGAAATGCTACAATCCACGTGGAGATAGTAATGTGTTTATTAAAGAACAGCAAGGAAATGTTGGAAGTAGCCTTCATCATTTTGCCAAGCAATAGGGTTCCAAGTAGAATAAAGCCTCTTGATGCTCAGAAATCTCAGTCTTCATCAAGATGCTTGAGTATCAAGAGACTTTATTAGCTAAGGCAGTGCAGGTGAAGGGCATTTCGTTTGATTTTAATCTTTCATATTCACAGAAATTCTGCTTCTTCACTCAGAAACTTTAAAGGAAAAGTGAGAAATTCAGTTTTCATATTAAAAAGTTTTTAAAGTTACTCTAACATTTTGAGGCAATTTAGAAGGTTAAATTTCCATAAAAATAATTCTCCTTGCTTTCTGCCTCCTGTATGTATTACACTTAACTGTGCCACTTGCCCTTAATACACCATTTAGTCCTTGAAACTTGAAATATTTTATCTACCTAAAATACTCTTTAAAGTAAGCATTAAGCATGCCTGTTTTTAGAATGTGGCCTTTAAAGAAATATTTTTTATTCAAATTAAGAAAACAGCTCAAAGTGAAAGTTCAAGAATATCTAATGAGTTTAGATAATGATGTATTTTCTATTGCAAATTTTAAAATGTGCCTTTCTAGACCTTTGATGTACATGCACAAATCAATTTCAAAGCATACTCTGCTACTTTTGGCTGGGATAGTGTTAATTTTCTTCACAGTAGCAAGTATGGAGCTATATGTTGGATTTCTGCTGGAAACAATTTTGATAGCGCAAAGATGTTTTCCCTGCTGCTGAGCAGTGCTTACACAGAGTTCTTCTCACACCATCTCATCAGCGAGAAGGCTGGAGGTACACAAGAAGCTGGGAGAGGACACAGCCAGGACAATTGACCCCAACTGACAAAAGGGATATTCCAAATGGTATCACATCATGTTCAGCATACAGAGCTAATGTGCAACCATTACACGTGATGGGGCCCTGCTTTCCTGGAGATGGTTGNAGATGACTGTCATTTAGGGTGGAAGCTTCATTGTTGTTCTGGAAATACCATCTTCCTGCAGAAGCAAATGTTGAGAAAGTTAAGCAATGTTTATCATACATTGTTCCAGATCATGTTATGTTAAAATATGTAGGACTCTTTTGTCAAACTTAAGGTTACAGATATTTCAGTATTATAACCCATTAAAAAACCCTACAAAAGTATTCAATTAAACCAGTGATTTATTACCACAATTTTAAGACATTTTTTTACATGCTTTATTACCACTTGATATTAGATGATATTCTGAAAGAGCCTGAAGCTTGCAGTTTAGCTGGTGGTGAATATAGAGAATGTCCATGAGTGTATTTCTTCTGTGATACATTATTTATACAGTCCAGAGTCACTGCTCTGAATTAGTTTGATGATTGGCATATTTGTGTCAATGATGTCAAGCACAATGATATAATTTTTAGTTATCATTGACTTGTAGGTCTCCCATTATGTTCTTCAAATAAGGCATTCGGTGTATGAGGAACTTTATGTGAGGTTCCAGGTTTCCCATGGTATAATATGGAGCTTTGGAAAGTACATCTTGATTAGCCTGCCTCTAGGATTAAATTCACTTTTTAATCCTCTAAGGCTGTGTCTATGCCAGTAGATGAATCAGCATCAACCAGCATTTCTAGGCACTGGAATGTGGTTGTCTAGTCCATTAAATTGTTTCCATGTTCTCTCAATGCAAATTAGAAAATCCCACTTTCTTGACAAATCACTTCAAGGGCCATTCCCAGTGCTCAGCTTGCCTGTAGCAATCCCAGTGGTGGAAACTAGAAGTGTTTACTATCACAGTTTCTAGCTATTCCATGCTGCTTGTATTTAGGGAAAGTTCCTGGGCATACGTAATTGACTAGTGTAGCAGGGAAGCAGCCCTGACAGTCTTCCTTATGCAAGAAATTCAGAGTGAAAAAAGTCCTCATTCTAGCCTAAATTTATATTTTCTAGACGACGTGGTATCTAAACGGGAACCTTTTCTACATTTTCCATTAATTAAATTGCATTAAAGCTATTNATTCTCCTTGCTTTCTGCCTCCTGTATGTATTACACTTAACTGTGCCACTTGCCCTTAATACACCATTTAGTCCTTGAAACTTGAAATATTTTATCTACCTAAAATACTCTTTAAAGTAAGCATTAAGCATGCCTGTTTTTAGAATGTGGCCTTTAAAGAAATATTTTTTATTCAAATTAAGAAAACAGCTCAAAGTGAAAGTTCAAGAATATCTAATGAGTTTAGATAATGATGTATTTTCTATTGCAAATTTTAAAATGTGCCTTTCTAGACCTTTGATGTACATGCACAAATCAATTTCAAAGCATACTCTGCTACTTTTGGCTGGGATAGTGTTAATTTTCTTCACAGTAGCAAGTATGGAGCTATATGTTGGATTTCTGCTGGAAACAATTTTGATAGCGCAAAGATGTTTTCCCTGCTGCTGAGCAGTGCTTACACAGAGTTCTTCTCACACCAACTCATAAGCGAGAAGGCTGGAGGTACACAAGAAGCTGGGAGAGGACACAGCCAGGACAATTGACCCCAACTGACAAAAGGGATATTCCAAATGGTATCACATCATGTTCAGCATACAGAGCTAATGTGCAACCATTACACGTGATGGGGCCCTGCTTTCCTGGAGATGGTTGAACACCTGCCTCCTGATGGGAAGTAGAGAACGAATTCCTTTTTTTGCTTTGTGAGTGTGTGTGGCCTTTGCTTTCCTAGTTCAACTTACTTTATCTCAGCTCATGAGTGTTCTCATTTTTGCTCTTCTGATTCTTAACTTTACCTCACCAGTGGCTGGACAAGCAAGTGGCTGTGTGGGGCTTCATTGTTGGCTGGGGATAAATCACAATACAAACACCGAATCTTATGTGAAAGTATGGAAAGGGAAACTCCTGAATAATTATCAGTCTGAGGAACATATATTCTCACTAACTAATTCAGAAAGGTGTCATACAATATAAAACAAACTCCTTCATTTAAGTTTTTCTTTTGCAAACTTAAAATTGAAATTGGAAATTCTTAATTATATTTGTCATAAGTGATACAACTGTACAGAAATGCATTGCTGAACCTTGGTAACCTTTTTTATAATACATTTTCATTCATCCAGTATAATGCATTATAATTAAATGTCTTTTTAGACAAAAACAATATTTTATTTAAAGGAATATATTTTGTTGAGGATAACTCAGTGAGGGTAGTATGCTAGGAGAGGATAAAAGCTTAATTTGTTGTCTTTGCCTTTTAGGGTTCAGAAGATGACTGTCGTTTAGGGTGGAAGCTCTGGAAATACCATCTTCATACAGAAGCAAATGTTGAGAAAGTTAAGCAATGTCTATCATATATTGTTCCAGATCATGTTATGTTAAAATATGTAGGATTCTTTTGTCAAACTTAACTACAAAAGTATTCAAATAAACCAGTGCTTTATTACCTCAATTTTAAGACATTTTTAATATGCTTTATTACCACTTAATATTAGATGATATTCTGAAATAGCTTGAAGCTTGCAGTTTAGCTGGTGGTGAATATGGAGTATGTCCATGAATGTATTTCTTCTGTGATACATATTTATACAGTCCAGAGTCACTGCTCTGAATTAGTTTGATGATTGGCATATTTGTGTCAATGATGTCAAGCACAATGATATAATTTTTAGTTATCATTGACTTGTAGGTCTCCCATTATGTGCTTCAAATAAGGCATTTGGTATATGAGGAACTTTATGTGAGGTTCCAGGTTTCCCATGGTATAATATGGAGCTTTGGAAAGTACATCTTGATTAGCCTGCCTCTAGGATTAAATTCACTCTTTAATCCTCTAAGGCTGTGTCTATGCCAATAGATGAATCAGCATCAACCAGCATTTCTAGGCACTGGAATGTGGTTGTCTAGTCCATTAAATGGTTTCCATGTTCTCTCAATGCAAATTAGAAAATCCCACTTTCTTGACAAATCACTTCAAGGGCCATTCCCAGTGCTCAGCTTGCCTGTAGCAATCCCAGTGGTGGAAACTAGAAGTGTTTACTATCACAGTTTCTAGCTATTCCATGCTGCTTGTATTTAGGGAAAGTTCCTGGGCATACGTAATTGACTAGTGTAGCAGGGAAGCAGCCCTGACAGTCTTCCTTATGCAAGAAATTCAGAGTGAAAAAAGTCCTCATTCTAGCCTAAATTTATATTTTCTAGACGACGTGGTATCTAAACGGGAACCTTTTCTACATTTTCCATTAATTAAATTGCATTAAAGCTATTACATATTTCTACTGTTAAAATAAAAATTATTCCTTTTAAACAAACTGCTTCCAGAGTGTTACAACAGCAGCAGAGAATAAACAGACCCCAAACATCCTCAAATCCAAACACTACCACTCCTATGATGTAATGAGTGTAACTGATGAAGACAGTTTGATGTTAAACTATGATAATTGAATGACATGCAATAAGATTTGAATCAGAAGAAAAGGAAAGACGGTAGTTTCTTTGTTCTTTTTTTTCCTCATAGAAAGTACAAGATAGAATAAAATCAAAGCTTCCTTCAGAACATTCTGAACTCATGGAAAGCATATTTATTACAAAATTCTTCTGATTAGAAAACTCCTGTCTAACTCTTCCAGTGATGCATAGGTACTAAATACTTGTCCAAATTGAATTCATAGTTCAAAATCTCTCTCCAGAGCATTTCTGTAGATAAGAGATTTACAGAGTATCAATAAAATATATTCATGCTGTATTATCTGCAATTATTACTGAAGGATTATTTCGGGTTTTTTTTTTCTTTTTATAAGATTTCTTAGGATAAAAATAAAGAGCAGATGATTTAAAGACAAGATTACCGTTATTACATGTGAGTGTTTGTATGTGTATTTATACAGAAATCGTGTGTGTTAAATTATGTGTGTGTTTCTATTTATCTACAAGAATGTATTTTAAACACCTAGTTATTTTTTAACTTCCAGGCCAGAACTGTAGCTCTTACCATGCATTGATCTGAACAGACAACTAATTGCTGACCTTCTGAAAAAAATACGATTCTTTAAAGATGAATTTTGCTAGCTTCAGGAACAGAGAAAGGCTTTACATCTACATACATGTATAAATAATTGGATGCCAGTAGATGGTGCTCACTGTGTAGTATAGTCCCTGGGGTTACTAAGACCAATAAAATTTGTTGTTGTGCAATGAAACTGATGTCTGTGCAACTCTTTACAGCTACTCTGAACAGATGGTAGGAATGTTCTGCCTAATTTAGTGTGTAGTACTAACTTGAATACAGATTCATATACTACATGAAGATTTTTTAAGGGAGTCCTTTTCCTGGCAAAAGAAAGAGATTGCTACTGCTCTTGTGGGTAACAGCTTGAAGTAAACATGGTGACACAACAAGTGAAGGCATATTGGGAGGGATTCAAAGGAGAAAATATATGAAGGGGCACTCTTGAAATAGAAGGAAGGAAGGGAGGGGAAGGGAAAAATATGACAATTTGAATAGATTAAATAGTGATGAAAAGGAAGAAGAGATATTTAAGAAAATTAATAGATAAATATTAAGAAATTAGATGCTGTTAAGAGAGAATAATAGGCGCAGGGAAATAGTCAATATGGGAAAATGTAACATGCAATTAAATGACTACATATATTACTAGGAAATAAATATTATTGATCTTTTAATCTCACTCGTGACAGTACTGCATTGGTGTAAGGTTTGAACAAGATGAATGAGGCTTAAATGCCCAGCAGTTCTTGAATTCAACACGCTAAGCTGTGCTTCTAGTTATAAATTTGCGAATACTAAATTTCTTTGGTTATTCTCATTGAAATATATTGGGGAAAGTCCATCTGGAGCACTGCTTTGTACCTGTCTCCTAACAGGTTCCTATCTAGAGAGGTTTATTGTAAGCACTGCTCTTGTTTCTGTATGTTAATTTGCTATGCTATTACATTTAGCTGTACTACTGGGCTCCGTGACACTGCCTGGTGTTGAACAGAAGCACTCTGGTGACTGGATTGTGTCGTGAGACACCTTCTCAGACTAATATTACCTGTTCGGCATTGAGGTTAATAGATCTAGTACATAGCAGATGAAGTCCATTACCCATTCACTCAGCAGGTCTCATTCCATGTTTATTTAATTTTTCCATGACACATGTAGGCAGAAGGGTAGCTATGGGCCCAGAGGACTTCTGCACAGGTAGCTCTTACTGAAAACATAAATAAGTGAGGCCTTCTTGCTCTCTTCTGGCAGTTCACCAGCAGAAGATGGCAGATGCCCTTCCTTGGACCATCCACAGCCAAGCTGTAGTTCTTAGTTTCTGAGTCCTGCAGAGCTGAGTTTGTGACATTGAGGCAGCAAAATATCTTTACATAGTGGCACAGTAGAACAAGTGGTGAAAGAGAGATACATAAGATCTTGGAGAACAACAGTACAAGATCTGTCAAAATTGTTTTGCAGAATAGTGTTCAGTAGAATAACTTCATGATTTAGAGAAGTAAACTTAACAGTTTCTGTTAAGATATTGTTTGTCTTAGAGTCCTAAAGCTTGCCCTCTTCACAGGAATTATAGTTACAAGTTAAAGAAATAGAATTTCATTTTCTTGACAACTGTTTCAATCTATGTCCTGTTTTATACGAAAAGAAACTAAGAATCTATAAAAGGAAACTAAAAGCTGACAAACCAATGAAACAAATGGAACCATAAAATACCGTGAATATTGCTTATTAGAAATTCAGATGTTAGAATATCTTTAAACCTGTTTTATATGTCAACTAATTTTTTTTTGCTTTAATATATATATTTTTAAAATTATTAGCATCTAAATTTGATGAACACAAATGTTTACATATAAATCTATACTACAAAGCAGTATGATATATAATTCAGTCTGTTTAAGATACATAATGATGTTTAGCTTTAGCATCCCCAGGGACCTTAGTTGTAGAAACAGAGTAATATTGCTTTGTGCATGGAAACAGTGTTCCAAGGCAATCTATTATTTGTTATCTCTGATGAATTTCTACATCTTAGTAATAATTCTCCTATTACTTTATGAATTACATTTAAAATAATATATTTTTCTTAAGTTCTGTTACTTATTTAGCTGTCTTACCAGTTTTACACAATTTGGTGCATTTAGAGGCTTCACACAATTATTTACATAAAGCTGAGCTAGCACGTACATACCGCACCAGTTATAATAATGGTGGTTTTTTGCTTAAAAAAGCACTGCAGTGGTCCAGTAGCCTGTTTATTGTTTTGAGGGCCTGTAACTAGCAGCCAGCTCACTATTTCACTCAGTCCAGGCAAGTGTTATGAAACAGAGTCATACATTGCCCTTCACTCTGCAGAAACATATAGGTGGGTGCTTGGTATGAAGTTCCAGTAAGTGAGCCTGAGAGTCTGACTCTTACTCTGTCTCTGATTCAGTCTGTTTTTCTTGAGGGTACCTCTCGTTAAAGACGTAAGTGCTTTGAAATCAATTGGACTATTCACACACTTAGCAAGGCATGTACTTTAAGTACATTGCTGAACTGGGACCATTCTGCACCATCTAAATGACTATATGCTCTTCAGAACAATGGAAAATCAGCCTCGCAGTTATTTTAGAAATGACTCAGAAAATGATTATACTTGCCTTCAACTGTCTTCTGGTGAAAATGAAGGGTTTAAGCAAAATATGGAGAATCACTACCCACAGCACTGGAAAAACAAATATTAAAAAGTTTTCTTGTGTCATTTTGATGATGTTATACTTGATTTGTGATGCTGTACTGATAAAGTTAAAGAAAGTGAATTGTTATTCTAGTGTTGCTTGTTTAGAGTACAATATAGAGACTGATTTTCTGTTTATGAAGTACTTGAAAGAAAAATAAGTGGTGATTATTCATGTTCCATTCTATAAAAGTCAAATATAACAGAGGAGAAAATTCTGTGCTCTCTGTAAATCCAAACACCTGCTGGTTTTCAGCACTAATTTTCTTTCCTAAAGAATGAACATCTCAGTCTATACAAAGTTCTGCTGTGAATTCTTGTGATAGGGACTGCATATTAACTTTTAACAGGGATAAAATTTGATGTAGTAAAAACTCAGGGTGTTTTCACAACATAAATATTTTGTCAGTAGAATTAATATTGGATCATACTTAAATATAAATATAATTTAAAGCAGAGTTCACTCATATTTAATTAAACCAATCGAATGATTGGCCCTCGACCGCCATTACCAAATCTAACCTAAAGCAGCATGTAACAAAAACCTGGGAAAAATAGCATAATGGAAGATACCCAAAATTAAGAACCAATGAGATCTATCTACTGGGCTTGAGGTATGGTCTCTGTTGTCTAGGGGTGGCAGATTTTACTTACTAGTTCTATAAGCCTGGATTTTTATGGTTCTACATTAATTTTCCTGTTTCATCCCAGCTTCTGTGCTTTTCTCATCAGGAAAATCAACCTGCGTATTTACTGGGAAAAAAAAAGAGTTTTATTTTACTATAGCAAATATTATCTTTCTATATGTATTGTTTTACTTGATAGCTAATGCTTTCCATTATACTAGGCAATCTTTATTTATAAAATCCTCTTGACTTGTTGAACTGCTCCCACCTCTCTCCTTAATTGTCCAAATATAATTATAGGTCTAGATGAAATTAATCACCTTGGCAAAAATTCAGCCAGCTTTATTGCCAAATTCAAGGACTGACTGAGTGAGAAAAAAAAATGGTACGTTGGCACACTTGATTTTAAAAGCCAAATGTGGCTCTGTGTGGTATTAATTTCAACTGAAACTCTGGAGGGTGATTAATTAAAATGTATTGTTGTAAATCCATTGCAATTTGCTCCAACATTAAGTGTGCCAGGCCAGACTGTGATTTAGCATATGTATCTTGAGTAAATTACCAGTGGTCTTCTTGCATGGCCTTCTACAAATTGGAGAAAATGAGATAGAAGTGGTAAATCTCTACTGTTTTTCTTTCTTTTCTTAGCAGTGTCTTAACAGTGACAGGCAAGAAAAAGGAGTAAAAACTGCTAACCAAGATGCCTGCATTGAGGAGAGAGGTAAAACTGCTGTAAAGTGGGATCTGAGCCATTTTAATTAATTGGTAAGAAAGGAAGGCAAGCAGGTCAGAAAACTTCCTGTTTTATTCCTGTGTGTCGTTCTTTCTGCCTACAAGAAGTTTCCTGACAAGGCTTTTTCGACTGTGCCTGAAGTTTCTACAATACCTTTCAGATCCAGGGTCCAGTGCTTAAATTTGGAAGAAGAGTGGCAGGCACTAGATGCAATTCCCAGGGAAAAGTTAGTGCCTGCTGGTGGAGATGCATGGGCTCTGCCAGTAGCAGCAGCAGCCAAGAGAGAACAGAACAGAAAGAGCTTCAAATCTTTTACTCATACGGTGGATCTATTTTAGAAGACATGGGGATAGGGAAAAAAATAGGTAGGAAAAGATCTGAAGGGAAAGGAAATGGTATCTTTGGAATAGTCAAGAGAGCTAGAGCAGAATGGAAACACTTGAAACTGAAATATCTGTGTAAACAGCAGCATGGGGGAGAATTTGGGATGGATTACAAGATTCACTGCAGTGAATGGGAGACATATCGAACACCTCTTTAGTCATTCAAAGGGACAAAAGAAGCAAATTTTCTGAGCGTTCAGGTAGAAGGATCTTGGGACCTGTTCTGCAGAAATATTCGGCCTGTAGTAGTATCTCTTTCACCCCACCTCATCTTCTGCAAGAGATATGAAGTGGTAAATGAAGAAAAGAAAGTGTCTTTCAAAAATACAGTTGATTTCTTGAGGCAATAAATTCAAGTTCATATCTGCTGATATCTCTAGCACCTTACGCTGTATTCTAACCTCTTTCTAGAAAGGGGACCCCTTTTTTAATTTTTGTTTGTTTGTTTTAAATCAGTACTTCTGTGTTTGAGTAACCAAGAAGTCATTTTTCAGTTAACATGCAACCGTCTATCTTTGGGTCAGACACTCTGATCTGGGCACATAAAGCTAACAGCACCCCTAATCCTTGAAATACAACTCACTGAAAAGTTCCCACTGAATTCAGATTAATCTTTAGAAGGATGCGTATGCACAAGCCAGAAATTTTTACAAGTACATATCCAATCTGGAAAGTCAAGTCATGAGTAGCAAACATAACAGTGTTTACAGGATGCTTATGCAGAACAGGTTCAAAATAGACCTTCAGCTTTCAGTAGGTTTTGCTACATTTTTCTTTAATACATGTGAACAAAAATCTTTTATATCTTCTCAATTTTTAACTTTTACTTATAGATGCTTCTTTCACACTTCTATTCATAAACATATGATGAAAAAATAAACATATGCTTTGGTAATTGCCAGAGGGTGTATTCATTCTGACAGCTTCCTTAGAGTCTGCATTCATCTTTCCATCTTTCCTGTATTCACAAGCTAATGATGATTGTACAAGGTGTTTGTGAAGAGAATGCTCTCCCATCTGTGGAAGTATACAAAAGTGTCTTCTTATAGAAGGGTTGTTTAGGGTTCTTTCTGGATAGGTGTGTAGTTTTATTGATGGAACATCCAAAAGTGAGAAGATTTTGCAGCATAATTGTAAATCTTTCACATCTTACGTAAGAGATATGCTTCAATAGTACTCCACCTGCTCTTGGGTATATTTATTTTCCTATGAAGATTTCATCTACAGTTTCTTTGTGCAAGGTATGCATATAGAATATGACATTAATTTCCAATATTTCTGCATTTCATTTAGCTCTGTTATCCATCAGGAAATCAAAATGCTAGCATCTGCTTGTTTTTCTGAAGTTTAGATATGAAACAAGCCAATAAAAATAGACCAGAGGAAGAAAAAAATCCATAGACTATTTAACATTTATCTCAATTCACTGTGAATTCCACTTACCACTTCACCAATTATGAATAAAGTAGATAATATAATACATAATAGGAGAAGCAACAGAACAAAACTAACTTTTGTACTGTTTTGCAAGGGTCATTCAAATAATTTAAGTTTCTGTGTACTTTCCTCCTTCTTGGAAAAGAAAGAAAATAGCATCTCTCAGATGTGGTTCTTTAAATAATTGAGGTTAATTTGGTGATCCGACTGTACAATAGGTGAAAAATAATATTCTATGAAAATTACTTTAGGGTGGTAAAAACTGATGTAAGGTCAATAATTAAAACTTGAGCACCTTGTTCTTACGTATTAACTAACCCTGTGTATTCAGGTAAGAGAATGAACATTCAAATGGTTTAATTTCCACAGTATAGTGCTGAAGCAAGGATTTCAAGTTATTAGTTTACAAAATCTGTTTCTATGATGAGACTCTGAGTCATGTATGACAGGGACTTGCATGGGTATCAGAAATGAATTCAGAATAACTTTATAGCAACAAAGATTTTGCTGTCCCTTTCAATTTTTAGATTTTTCATTCCAGGACCATTAAGGGAGCCAGATAACTTTATTTGACTATAGAGATCAGAAATGTCTTAGAATCCCTGGATTTGGGGAGCAACGGTGCAACCATTCAACATGAAACTTTGGCAGATACTTAGGCGAATCTGATTTGGGACTTCTGCATAGTGTTTGAATGATGGGGTTTGCAACGTGGTTGTACTTTTGGAAAGCTGAATTTCATCTCCAGGGGAAAGGGGGGAGAGGCACCTTTGATATTTTGGAATTAACCTAAAATACTGTATGTACTCTGTCTCCATCTTCTGAGACCTGAAAAATTACCCATTGCTCCTGTATTTTTTTTTTCAGATCTTTTGAGCCAATAGAATACGTAGCATGGACCATCTTTATACTTAAATGAAGGCTTCATAACTGATCACTAAACTTGGAAACAGATGAGCTGTACAAATGTTACCTGCCTAATTATTATACATGTTTCTTTTGTTAGCAACAAATTTTAAGAGGAGATTATCTTCAGGGTGATGAAGTACAGTGAAAGCTCTTGAATATCTTACTGATAATAAACTGTATTATATCTTCCATTGCTACAAATAAAGAATAATATATTCAGTGATATTAACCAGTCTACTGTAGAGAAAAAGGGACACATATATTATCTGGTACTTCATGATTATTGGTTACTCAGCTGCAAAAATCACAGAATAAGAACACAATCGGGAAAGCTTAGAATCAGAAAAGTACTTTACTACTGTTGTATCTAATTTTGAAAATTAAAGTTTTCACATTAAAATCCATGATCTATGTTTAAATGGCTATCAGAATCCCTCTATTAAAAATGTCATTAACTAACTGTGAATTAGCCTACTCTCAATGAGATGCTGTAGTTAATCAGAAGTAATTATGCACATACGAGTGTATTTTATACCAGTTAATAGCAGTCAATGCAATGTTTGTGTACTTCAGAAATCTGTACTTTAAGGAATCAAGACCTGTGTCGTGAGTGGTAAAAGCATTGTGTGGAAACAAAAAAACAAACAAAACCACCAAAAAACCAAAACTCATGCAATATTTGGGGTGTTTTTATTTGTAGACGTCTTTTTCTTGTTTTTACAATTGGTGCTTCCCTTACTGATGTTGTTAGCCTTTCAAGTTAGACTACTTCAACTTCATCACCAAGACCCTTTCTTTTGGCTGAAACTGATGTCTCCAGTTGTAGCCCATCTCTTTCTTCGGTGATCAACCTCTGGCAAGGTGAAATCATGAAAAATTCCTCCTGGTATAGATATCTTAATTCAATCCAAAATTAATTATTCATACCTTCTACTTTGTTCTCTCATCTGTGAGAAAACCTTAGAATCAATAGAGCAGCAGATTTGCTGCAGTTTGTGTTCCAAAGTAGTCTTCCCCAGTAATCTTATTTGTTTCTAAATAGAAATAAAATTATTTGCTACAAAATATGTTATGAATTGCATGCTGAAACACTTTATAAACACCATTCTTTTTAAACGTAGTCACAAATGCATTCTACTTAAGGAAGTGATTGATACTAATAATTTGGATGTGTTTTCAGTACTAGAGGCATCTGGCAAGTTTCATGCAGCATATTAGTGGAATTAACCACACTTGGAAGGCCAATAGGCCATTATTTTACAGTACTCTATAAGCTAAATACTCCAGTAAACTGGTAAAAAAATACTTGCCAGCATAGAATACCTACTTCTAAAGGCGTAGTGGAGAAAAATTAAGACTCGAGGAAGATTCTCAGCAGAGGATGCATTGCTCCTTCAAAGTGACTTTTCCTGGGTAACTGTACTGGGAAAATTAATTAGTGGATATTTAATTAGAAAAAATTAGGTGAAAAAAATCATCTTAGTAAAAAACTAAAAAGAAAATAGAAATAAATTGGTTAAGTAATTACAGTGAGAGAGCAAGGAAAACAAAACAAAAAACAATATTCTATACTGCTGAGAGCTTTGTTTTTACTTTAAATGTTCTGCAACTTTTCGTATAACTTTCATTTTATCATCAAAGTGATAATGGCTGATATCTCAGGACTTCAAAGTCTGTAACCTGCTAGATTACCTAAAGAGATTAAACAGTGTTTAAAGGTCAGTCCTAATGGGACATCTAGAAGCTGGATTTTCTCCTGCAGCTTTTAAAAAACACTGGTATTGCTTGGATGTGTCCCTTGTTTGACTCTGGTTCATACATAGCTCTTGATCTCTAAACTTGACTGTGTTTGGCTCTGCTGCATACTGAGCTTGGTTTTTCGTGGAAATTTATAGTCCTGAGTGTTTTTGCTCCTCCTGTAATTTGCATTGATATGGCTTCGAGCAGAGAGAACTGTCTACTCATAACAGGGAAAGAGACCAACTCACAAATGAGATCATAAATTCTGGTTGTTTATTTGAGCTCTATAATTGATTGAAATGCTCAAGCAGTTTTTATTACTGGTAGACACATATTCTCCTTATTCTGTATTTATTAATCAGAGTGGGATTCTTACAACCTTCATGGCAGGGGAAAAGAACCCAACCTGTTCCAATTCAATATAGGTGTCAGGTGTTTGGGAGTTTGGTTGAGGGGAGGAGTAGGAGTATTGGGAAAGAATTGTCAGTTTTCAGGTGATCATTGTTACCATTATGACAGCTGAATCAGATTATTGTAATTCTCAGAAAGATCTGTTCTCTAAGACTGCAGAGGAGAAATTGTCAGTGGCACCTGGTTTGTATATATGACAATATAAACATACATAGGAATGTCACAGACTTCTAACACATTTTAAAGGACAGAACTATTTTAAAGTCATTCACACTTATATGAATTAATAAACAAGAACTGTTCCAAGGTTTTGAAAACTGTAGAATAATTATGCTTGAAATATCAAATTTTACTGTTTCTACTCTAATTGATCTATGAAATAACAAGTGACTACAACAAACTAGGAAATTTCTTGCTGAGGACAGCTGCAATTAATAATACAAGTAAAAAAATTTAGAAATCTATTTTCCAAATCTTCATTTGACCAGCTTTACAGTGAAGCATAAATTGATTTTACTATATGATATTTTAAAACCACATTAGGACAGTCAGAGAATTCATATCTTCATTTTTGGCACATCTGTAAGTTGTCTTTCCTTTTGTTATGTACATTTCATCAATTCTGAGAAACTGAGTGATTCAATATGATTTAAAAATGTTTAAATACTTGCTTGTCTCTTATTTGCTTAAAAAAAATGAAAGTAATCTCATGTTACTTGTGCTCATGTTATCATGGTATATTTATTCCTACAGCTCATCTTCTAAAATTCATTCAGCTTGGTGGAAGCTCAGCAGGTCATTGATTTATATGGAAGGATTTTCAAGGAAATGTTACCATTGTGAAATGATGTAACATTTTCTTTTAGAGTAGGGGATGNAAATTCCTCCTGGTATAGATATCTTAATTTAATCCAAAATTAATTATTCATACCTTCTACTTTGTTCTCTAATCTGTGAAAAAAACCTTAGAATCAATAGAGCAGCAGATTTGCTGCAGTTTGTGTTCCAAAGTAGTCTTCCCCAGTAATCTTATTTGTTTCTAAATATAAATAAAATTATTTGCTACAAAATATGTTATGAATTGCATGCTGAAACACTTTATAAACACCATTCTTTTTAAACGTAGTCACAAATGCATTCTACTTAAGGAAGTGATTGATACTAATAATTTGGATGCGTTTTCAGTACTAGAGGCATCTGGCAAGTTTCATGCAGCATATTAGTGGAATTAACCACACTTGGAAGGCCAATAGGCCATTATTTTACAGTACTCTATAAGCTAAATACTCCAGTAAACTGGTAAAAAAATACTTGCCAGCATAGATTACCTACTTCTAAAGACGTAGTGGAGAAAAATTAAGACTCAAGGAAGATTCTCAGCAGAGGATGCATTGCTCCTTCAAAGTGACTTTTCCTGGGTAACTGTACTGGGAAAATTAATTAGTGGATATTTAATTAGAAAAAATTAGGTGAAAAAAATCATCTTAGTAAAAAACTAAAAAGAAAATAGAAATAAATTGGTTAAGTAATTACAGTGAGAGAGCAAGGAAAACAAAACAAAAAACAATATTCTATACTGCTGAGAGCTTTGTTTTTACTTTAAATGTTCTGCAACTTTTCGTATAACTTTCATTTTATCATCAAAGTGATAATGGCTGATATCTCAGGACTTCAAAGTCTGTAACCTGCTAGATTACCTAAAGAGATTAAACAGTGTTTAAAGGTCAGTCCTAATGGGACATCTAGAAGCTGGATTTTCTCCTGCAGCTTTTAAAAAACACTGGTATTGCTTGGATTTGTCCCTTGTTTGACTCTGGTTCATACATAGTTCTTGATCTCTAAACTTGATTGTGTTTGGCTCTGCTGCATACTGAGCTTGGTTTTTCGTGGAAATTTATAGTCCTGAGTGTTTTTGCTCCTCCTGTAATTTGCATTGATATGGCTTCGAGCAGAGAGAACTGTCTACTCATAACAGGGAAAGAGACCAACTCACAAATGAGATCATAAATTCTGGTTGTTTATTTGAGCTCTATAATTGATTGAAATGCTCAAGCAGTTTTTATTACTGGTAGACACATATTCTCCTTATTCTGTATTTATTAATCAGAGTGGGATTCTTACAACCTTCATGGCAGGGGAAAAGAACCCGGCCTGTTCCAACTCAATATAGGTGTCAGGTGTTTGGGAGTTTGGTTGAGGGGAGGAGTAGGAGTATTGGGAAAGAATTGTCAGTTTTCAGGTGATCATTGTTACCATTATGACAGCTGAATCAGATTATTGTAATTCTCAGAAAGATCTGTTCTCTAAGACTGCAGAGGAGAAATTGTCAGTGGCACCTGGTTTGTATATATGACAATATAAACGTACACAGGAACATCACAGACTTCTAACACATTTTAGAGGACAGAACTATTTTAAAGTCATTCACACTTACATGAATTAATAAACAAGAACTGTTCCAAGGTTTTGAAAACTGTAGAATAATTATGCTTGAAATATCAAATTTTACTGTTTCTACTCTAATTGATCTATGAAATAACAAGTGACTACAATAAACTAGGAAATTTCTTGCTGAGGACAGCTGCAATTAATAATACAAGTAAAAAAATTTAGAAATCTATTTTCCAAATCTTCATTTGACCAGCTTTACAGTGAAGCATAAATTGATTTTACTATATGATATTTTAAAACCACATTAGGACAGTCAGAGAATTCATATCTTCATTTTTGGCACATCTGTAAGTTGTCTTCCTTTTGTTACGTACATTTCATCGATTCTGAGAAACTTAGTGATTCAATATGATTTAAAAATGTTTAAATACTTGCTTGTCCCTTATTTGCTTAAAAAAAAATAATGAAAGTAATCTCATGTTACTTGTGCTCATGTTATCATGGTATATTTATTCCTGCAGCTCATCTTCTAAAATTCAATCAGCTTGGTGGAAGCTCAGCAGGTCATTGATTTATATGGAAGGATTTTCAAGGAAATGTTACTATTGTGAAATGATGTAATGTTTCCTTTTAGAGTAGGGGATGGTATGTAAGAATTGGGATGAAGATTAATCCTCCTTGTTCCATACTGGTTGTTTTAATAGATTCTCTTTGAAAGCTAGAAGGTATAAATACAGGGGAAAACACCTGAGAGCTAGTGATAAAGCATAAGTCATGGAGACCCTTATGTGGAATGACCTGCCACCAAAGATTAGACTTAGCCAAAGTTTGACCAGTTTTATAGCTTTTAGTATGTTCTACATAATTGGTTGGGGTTTAGTCTTGTCATTATTTGTGTTACAGTTTTATATTTAGACTCCAACTGAGAGTAGGACCTTACTTTTGCACTCTAGAAATGTGTCCCAAAGACCAATGAAGTCCCAGGATCATTCAAGATATTCTTCCCTAGTTCTGACTATTCCTAGAAAAATGTTTATCTGCTGTGTCAAAATGACACTTGAAATTACAATTACAATTCTATAAATATATAATATCTATACTAGTCTATTTTTTAACAGATCTTCCATATTATTCTTTGATCATTCACTAGAGAAAGAAAATACTTCCAGCTTTACTGTCTATCAGGGCATGCTCATGACAGCACCATTGTTTGAGCTCCCCCTAGACCTGCATAGTTGGAGGGGGAAGGTCTTCTCATATCTGTACAGCAACTCGGAGGCTGACAAAATACCCAGGCTAAATTCAAATGCAGTATTTTTTTTTTTTTGGACAGAGACAAAATAGTAAACAAGATGCTCGTGTGCACTGCAAGTTACAACCTCCCTGATTCTTCTCAATTCTTCAGGAACACATGGTCCAGCCGTTCTTCACCAATACTTCCTCAGGTTGGTTCCATGTGGGTGGTTGGCACGCATGCCATGCCTTCTAGGCAGGCTGTTTTTATAGGTCAAGTCCATGCCCTATTAGCATTTGAGAGGTGGTCTTGTTGTGCACCACAGAAGCTCCTTCAGGAAGGTTCTTGAATTGAGGCTGGGGGCTCCAAAGCAGTCAGGTGAGGGGGCAGGGGAAGAGCACATGCTGCTGCACCTAATACCNATATTTATTCCTACAGCTCATCTTCTAAAATTCATTCAGCTTGGTGGAAGCTCAGCAGGTCATTGATTTATATGGAAGGATTTTCAAGGAAATGTTACCATTGTGAAATGATGTAACATTTTCTTTTAGAGTAGGGGATGGCATGTAAGAATTGTGATAAAGATTAATCCTGCTTGTTCCATACTGGTTCTTTTAATAGATTCTCTTTGGAAAGCTAGAAGGTATAAATACAGGGGAAAACACATGAGAGCTAGTGATAAAGCATAAGTCATGGAGACCCTTATGTGGAATGACCTGCCACCAAAGATTAGACTTAGCCAAAGTTTGACCAGTTTTATAGCCTTTAGTATGTTCTACATAATTGGTTGGGGTTTAGTCTTGTCATTATTTGTGTTACAGTTTTATATTTAGACTCCAACTGAGAGTAGGACCTTACTTTTGCACTCTAGAAATGTGTCCCAAAGACCAATGAAGTCCCAGGATCATTCAAGATATTCTTCCCTAGTTCTGACTATTCCTAGAAAAATGTTTATCTGCTGTGTCAAAATGACACTTGAAATTACAATTACAATTCTATAAAGAAATGTCTTCTACCCAGTAGTTAAATTACTGCTTTCAGTAGTATGGAACAAAAAATTAAGTATGAAATCTAGCTCTGAAACATATCACACTGTTACAACCTTTTATAAAACTCTGTACCAAACTATTGACTGTATGCTTTAAAAATAATTGTGCAGGGAAAAGCCACTTCTTTTCACTTACGTCTGCACACCAGGGATGTTACTCTAATACTAGTTTTCCAATATCATAATTCTCTTTTGTATAAAATATCAAATCAATCTCAGCTCCTGTGACACGTGTCAAGTATAATGTATGTTGTGTTTGTATGGAGTAATTGGTTGATAGCCAAGAAAGTCATGATTATCTCTTGTTTATAACATGCTTTCTGTTCTCTGTCACATGCTATTTCTAGTCAATGCCCTGAGATATAACTCAGTTCATATATGATTAAAGTGTCTTCACACATGCTGCATAAACTCATATCAAGGCTCATTGTGTGAAAGTTACTACTATTTAGCAGATAATATCTATACTAGTCTATTTTTTAACAGATCTTCCATATTATTCTTTGATCATTCACTAGAGAAAGAAAATACTTCCAGCTTTACTGTCTATCAGGGCATGCTCATGACAGCACCATTGTTTGAGCTCCCCCTAGACCTGCATAGTTGGAGGGGGAAGGTCTTCTCATATCTGTACAGCAATTCGGAGGCTGACAAAATACCCAGGCTAAATTCAAATGCAGTATTTTTTTTTTTTTTTTGACAGAGACAAAATAGTAAACAAGATGCTCGTGTGCACTGCAAGTTACAACTTCCCTGATTCTTCTCAATTCTTCAGGAACACATGGTCCAGCCGTTCTTCACCAATACTTCCTCAGGTTGGTTCCATGTGGGTGGTTGGCACGCATGCCATGCCTTCTAGGCAGGCTGTTTTTATAGGTCAAGTCCATGCCCTATTAGCATTTGAGGGGTGGTCTTTTTGTGCACCACAGAAGCTCCTTCAGGAAGGTTCTTGAATTGAGGCTGGGGGCTCCAAAGCAGTCAGGTGAGGGGGCAGGGGAAGAGCACATGCTGCTGCACCTAATACCTACCATCCTCTGCAACAGCCTGCCCAGGACAGTGAGCTCATCCACAGGGAAGTAAAGGAGGGGAGCAGCGCCCGCTCCTACACCACCATCTCATTATTAGCCAGGAGCCACAGAAAAGCCCCTCAGCCTTGCACTTGCAAAGTTTAAGGTACAGACAATGCTAGTAAAGGACTTAGTCTTTATATCACCTAAAGCTGAAAACTCAAGTTGTTGTGAAGAAATGAGTTTGCTCAGGCTTTCCTGCCTGCTGTAACACATACCATTCATGTTTACCTTGTTTTTTGGAAAGCAAATGGAATGTCCAAATAAAATAGTCATAAGTTCCTCATAGAGGAAATTCAATTTTAAAGTAGTGTTGGCTAAACAGTATTGACTTATCTGAATAATTTGAGCTGGAGAAATCATCATGATTTTGAGCTTAAACATTTCTTGCAATGTTTCTAATATTTACTCTTCGGCTCTAAGGCGGATGGAATAATTTCTTTGCCTAACTTTGACGTTGTCCTTTTTGTCCTAAGAAACAGAGAATCTAGAAGAATGTGAAATGTCAGTAATGCCAAAAGACAAGAAAAATACCCAGGGTTCAATTATATGTGGAATATGTCCTCATCAAATTGCTTCATCCTTTCATAGCTAAAATAAACTATACCAGGTTAGAGGAGAAAAATATAATACTTCAACAAGGATTACATAAAAGTCCTTGTGAAGTTCTCAAATGACTCAGTGTTAACTTGTATAGAAGCAAATGAGTATATCCCTGCAGTCACTGTCAAAGATTCAACTACAGTTATCAAAACAAATCTATATTAATTTATTCAAGTGCTTAAAGTACATTTTAATAATTCACTGCAACTGTTTAGAACTGTTATTCTAAATCAGAACATTGAAATCAGAATGCTTCAAATTCTTTCCACTTTACACAAATAAAAATCAAGATATAGTTGAAAAAGTAATTTAATTGACAATATTTTCAATCTTAAATCCCTCAGTACAACAGCATTTTAATCAGGTAAAGTTTTTCCACTAAAGATAAAAGCTTTAGGTCTTTCTATCTATGTTTCTATCATGTTGACATTGCTCAGATTATCCTGTTAAACTAGAAAGAAGAACATACCACAGAGTTTCTGTCCTTCCAATCATTTGTGTAACTACTTTTTTAAACATTTACATTTTTACTTTTAAACACTGAGTTTTTATTTTTTTATTATTAAGACTATTCAATAAAGAAGATATCAACATATTTCTATATGTAATAAATATTTCTAATATTGCATTAGATAGTGTATCACAAATGGAACTACTATAAAACTTTGGAAAAGCAGTTCTCTTACATTTGTATACATTTCATTTTTTGCAAATTTCTTTTCTCCTTTCTGATCATCCACCATAATACCTTAAGGTACATGTATAAAACAGAAAGATTAAATTGCCTTCAGCCCTAAAAACTGAAGCACAGACTTATATAAAAATGCAATCCCTCTGTTCCCAGAGGCAGTGGTCTGTATAAAGCTTTGGCCTACATTCTTATCAGGAAAGGGTTTAGCCTGTCAGAATAGGGATGGCACCAAAGAAAATCCATATTTTAAAGGGCCATCGGTTTGTTCTTGTTTTCCAGAACTTTATGTAGTCTCTAAACAGTAGAAGAGAACATTGATGCAGCAAGGGCTAAAGAGAAAGAAAATATTTGGGGGGAGCATCTGAATCAGTTTGTACATTTTAATGATTTTTAAATATAAAGTAATGTCTGAATTTCATCTACCATTACATTCCTCGGCCTTGAAAGGTCCTTCTAGTGCTCTTCACAGTCAGCTTCAATTTTCATGTTCAGGTTTGTCCCCTGACTACTCACCCCATTTTCCTCATAATTTTATGAATATTCCTAACTGCAGAACTCAGTGGGCATTCACTCTTTGCTTTGTGAAAATTGGCTTCTATTTCCTAACTTTTGTTATCCCATCTCCAACTAAGATGTGGCCTTTCCTTTATCTTCCAAAATCTTAGTATTTTTAAAGAATGTTCCAAGCAACATGTGCATATTTAAATTAATAAAACTCACCAAATTTGCTTCCGTTGTATGCTTGTTTACTCTTCTAAGAAACTCCAATATATCTCTAAAACACAAATGTCCTTTGCAAAAGCAGCTTTCCTTTGTCTGCCTTAAAACTCCTTGGTGGCAATTTAAGCCCGCTTCTTCTGCATATTGCCAGTGAACACTGAGAACAGTTTCTTTATTCCCCACTTGCATGACCACTTTGATTTAACTTTTTTTTATTACTGTTTGGTCCTAAAACGGTTTGCTTTTATTTAAAATATTTCCTCTCCCTGCTTACTTTTCTGTATTCCTTTGTTTGCCTGTTTTCTTGTTGCCTTTGTAGTAGAGACAGCAAAGGATTCACAGCACATACATACTCTATTGTCTTTTATACGAATAGCAGGGAATGATTCGAACAGAAGAGTCATTGTATTCCTTTATCTCACTGGTACTTAAATGGCTCTCAGTGATGTCCTTAAAGTAAGAGAGCAGTTACCTAAACAAGTTCTGTATTTAGTTTCTTCCTGGTCAGTCTCCCATTATGAGTGCATGAGTATGTCAGGTTTTCCACAGCATCAAAAAGAATACTGATCCATTTAACAATGTAATTGTCTATAAAGCAGCTGTCACAGCAGTAAAGACAGCCGTTCTAAAATCTGAGTTTGTGTATGCTGATGCGTCATTAGTTTTCAGCCCATTTTGCAGGCATTAGTAAGTATAACCTCAAGTTATCTTTAATCGGTGAGACTGCAACTGTCTCTTTCAGTATCCTACCACTCAAGAACTTGCACAGATGCTTCATTTAATTGCTGACCTTACTTTGTGCTCTGTTTGGAGCTCTTTCTGTCTCCAGGAGTCAAGGGAGGGGAGCTGAGTTGCCAGAACCTCAAAGGTTTGGGCTTGAAGTAATATTTTTCATTCTCTGAATTTATCTATTATTCCCTGATAATGATGTTATTATTCTGGGCCCCTCACCACAAGAAGGATGTTGAGGCTCTCGAGCGAGTCCAGAGAAGAGCAACAAAGCTGGTGAAGGGGCTGGAGAACAGGCCTTATGAGGAATGGCTGAGAGAGCTGGGGTTGTTTAGCCTGGAGAAGAGGAGGCTGAGAGGAGACCTCATTGCTCTCTACAACTACCTGAAAGGAGGTTGTAGAGAGGAGGGAGCTGGCCTCTTCTCCCAAGTGACAGGGGACAGGACAAGAGGGAATGGCCTCAAGCTCTGCCAGGGGAGATTTAGGCTGGACATCAGGAGGAAGTTTTTCACAGAAAGGGTCATTGGGCATTGGAACAGGTTGCCCAGGGAGGTGGTTGAATCACCTTCCCTGGAGGTGTTTAAGGTGTGGGTAGATGAGGTGCTGAGGGACATAGTTTGGCCTTTGATAGGAATGGTTGGACTCTATAGTCCAATTGGTCTCTTCCAACCTGGTGATTCTATGATTCTACGGAATAGTGAGCGCGAAACTGTTTTACGAAGGCAATCTTTTTTTTCTTTCTCAGCTGAGAAAATACCAGTAGCTAAATGCAGAACCTGGATAGCAGAACCAGTTTATCATTTGTGTTGTCTGCTGCCAAGCTGTACCTCAAGCTTGAGAGAAAGTAGTTAATTAACATGTGAACAGGTATTATTCATTTTCACTGATCCAGAAAGCCTGTCTTAAATGGATGAAGAAGTGACACAAGACATATATTAGGATTATTTCCTCCTTGATTTCCTGCCCCTTTACATCCAATTTACTGAATACTATTTTCCTCAATTCTAATTCTGTTTCATTCATGTAGTTTTTAGTAAGTAAAAAATTTTCTAAAAAAAATTACAAAGAATGTATCCTTTGTACATACCATTGGGCTACCAGGGAGTTATGATATATTCTGGGGCATCCTTAGGGAACTGAAAAATTCCATAAAAAACATTATCATTAATGCAATTCTAATTTGCTCCCTGTTTGGTTTTAATCAGAACTGCATAGTTATTGTAGCATAGCATATTAAATGAAAATCTGCTGGGTACTTCACATTATACCACAGTAGGAAAATATTATCAATTTTCATAAAATAGAGTTTATTTCATTCATTAAAGATGTAAGTAGTTTGCTTATTTTGTTTTGTTAGTGTATTACTTATTTATCACGTTTTCAATGAGACCTCAGGGATATATTTTCATTAATGCACATTTTATTTGGAATAGAACCATCTAGTTTTACTCCAGGATAGGCTATTCCTAAAACAGGACCACATATAATTGGAAAATGTCTACAGGTGTCTTCAGAACTCTGCTTCTCCAAGTACAGTGTCTAGGATTTCCAGGTAAAGAACACATTGAATTAAACATATGCATGTGCACAACCATATGTCTAGGCTGGGAAAAAAAAAAATCTCCAAATCACTTACAAGAACTCTTTGTAGCCAAACAAATATAAGTCACAAGTAGTTGTACTGTCCTGGATATTATTGCATCCAGACTCATCAGATAAGCAACGTCTGGCTGTGCAAATGTTGGGTTGGGAAATCCTCAGGATGTTTCAAGGAAAACCCAGTTGGGACTGTGACTGAACAGTTATTGAAAATGGAACTGAGTCAATATCACTGTATAGCTCTACAGTTTATTTTACTTCCTCTGTAGTGAATACCTAGTTCACTACAACAGTGACTCTGACAGTATCGTCATGGTGGAGAGAAGAGGAAGAGGAAAAAAAGAGCACATCAGCCATTATATCAAAGGAGGAAAGAAAAATATTGCTATAATATGTAGAAATTCATCTGATATGAACAGAATATAGTGGTTGTAAAGGAAATGGTACTACTAGAGCCAGTTGTCTCTCTGACATTTTGTTATGGACATTCTTTCCTTTGTGTTGAGTTGCTACTTAATCCAGATGTGTACTGTTCTCTCCTTCAGAATCTTTATATCATGATCCCTCCATTTTCCTTTTCTGCTTCCTTTCTATGTTTTCATGGGCTTTTTATTTATTTATTTTCTCTTATTTTCCCCTTTTCTGTTTTATCTTCATCTAATTTCTTCTGTCCTGCCAAAACCTCACCTCAGGAAATAAAAAAGTGCGCACAGCTACCAAACCAAAGCAAAATAGAGATCACACACTCCTGTGAGTCTCTAAGTCTTTGACGTTACTTATTCATGTAACGATAAAAAGCAGGTACACATATTTTTCTTCCTGTGGAAATTGTGCCATGCTACTGACAAACAAAACTTTGAGGAAAGAAAGTGTTTTTTAGTTGATAACTCAGTTTCATTTTTTTCCCCAGTTAAAAGCAAATAATGTGTAATTGTTCCCTTTAAAGCACATTCTTGCTAAGATATATAAAATTCTTGGCAAATGTGTGTATTTTTTATTTGGTGGCATAGGCTTAAGTTAAAAACCAGTATTTTTCTACAAGAGTTAACTATTTCTACAGTTTTATGGCCTTCTGATACCTTCTCTTTAGAGGTAGAATGGCTATGGAAGGTAAGCAAAGACTCCTACTTACTTTTTATTCAGGAATTATGTCAGTCATTGATAAAACGGGTAGCTACTGGTTATTTAAGTTTCACTGTTAGAGGTAATAATGTTTTGCAACTTAAAAGGGAGAGAGAAGACACATAGATGCCAGTAAGGCAGTCTTCTGGCTTTAAAAAAGTTCTGCTGGATTGGACCAGTTTGTATTATACCACAGTTCAGTGACAACAGCTAATACAGAAGTGCTGGACTGGATGCAATAGTGAAACAGCCTGACACAGAGAGCACTCGACCTCCCAGCAATTAATATTTCACCTGTATAAGACAGTGGTTTGTTTTGGAGAAAGTATTCCTGGAGTCTTTTAGTTTTGATTATTAAGTCTAAATAAATATTAAATGCAATCTGAGACAAAACTTAAAGAAAATGTTAATTGTGAAGAATAATCCAAAATTAACTTTGAAAATTAAGATACAAAAAAACCACTTACAGACAGGTAATAGTTGATTTGCTATTCTATTATAAATTTTACTTAAGACTTGCTGTGGAAAGTAACATTTCCATTCTTCAATTTTTCTTGTTCCAAAGAGCTGAGATGACAGCATTCGATGCTTTCAGGTATGTATTAATAAACATGTACGAGTTGTTAGAGAGAAGACAGAAATAACAAAGAAGGTAAATGTAAGAAGTAAACACTCTTATGGGGGGAAGAAAAAAGCAAGAAACCTGTCTTTACATCTTTATGGTATAACAGAGAAAGTTTTCTGAGATAAGATCTTTACCTGATTTAAGTCCACAAGACTATGTTTGGTTTATTAGTCTCAGTTTATTTATCCCTGTTGAGCTCAACAATGAGATATATTTAGACCTGACTAAATTATTAAGCTTCAAATACTACTTTACTGTAAGAATTAATATCTCTAGAAACTGCCAAAGTTTACTTGGAAACAAGTAGAAAAGTTATAAGAAAATAGATATTCTCAGTTAAAATAGACAATATGTTGATTCTTGTGACTCTTTTTGGTAGAATCTTTATCATCTGAGAAATAATGTTTTCCAAAGGCATTTTAGTATTCTGAATAATCCCTCAGCTGAGCCTCACTTCACGATAATATAAGTTAATATGTGCTACCAAATATAGGCTTGTCCATGCAAATAATTAAAAATGATTGTTGTAATCAAAGCCAGCTGTACAGCATGCTTTCTCAAGGGCTAGATGTGTGTTTTTATAAACGTAAACATTTAAGCATTTACTTCATGTATCTCTAAAATATTCATATTTGTGTATTTATGTGAAGAAAAGAAATGTTACTTAACAAAACAAAAAACTGTGCACAAGTCCAACAGTAATTTTTCACACGAGACACAGCATAGCAGTGATATCTCTTCCTTTTTATTTTATTCCAATCCTTTAATCTCCTTATTTAGAAGTCCTTAAGATAAGGTAATGATTGCTGATAGCAAGTAAATCAGCTTTTCTTAAAGATGTATTATATATCTGTGGCATTCAGAACTTTGGGACACAAATTCAACACAAAACCATCACAAATCTTGTAATAGAAGGCAGCTTTGACCATGGTGATGTGATATGACAAATAAATAGTAGGTCTAGAAAGCTGGATATAGATACACAAAGGATATTTTATATCTTAAAGGTAAATAAAACACAGCTTTCTTTCAACTGTTAGGATTGTTATTTTTACACACCTTTCAAGTTTTCAATATCTTCAGTTTAGGGCTTCTAACCTTTAATTATATATATATGAGCAATATCTTGACTTCTGGACTTTCTGCAAAGTTCAGCAGCTAGTTCTGTATCTCATGGTGTTCAACAGTGTGGAAGTTCAGACTATGCTGTGTATGTGCCTAAATAAGATTGATAGTAACCCAGGTTTAAAATTCAAATATTGAAGGCACTTTGGCTTGTGTTTCCATTTACTCACTATTCAGTTTACTGCTTTAATTTAGAAGTCACTCAAGAGACTTTCCCTGACTTTCAGTGTTTCTAGAAGGCCTAACCCTTTCCAGTGCTTAATTAATAGTAACTGTTGATGCTTGGAAGGTCCAAGGATTCTGTTCAAGAACTACAACAAAGCTTCATGCAAAAAACACATTCATGTTTAATTAGATCTGTGAACCACACTTTCAGACAGTAGATATAATTCTGTTCCTCAACTCATGCAAACTGCAAGAAGCATTTTCAGAGGTGTGGTAGATATCAGGAATTTTTCTATCTAATGAGAAGGGGAGTTTTGAGCATGAATCATGTTATAGTGGATATTTGTCCCTTTGTCTACCAGGAAATGAATCTTCAAGTGAGATTCTTCTATGCAAGTGGGAACTCAAGAAGCTTCAATAAGCATAAAGGTGAAGCTCTACCAGCTGATGTCATCCTAAAAGTGCTTTCAATGCTTTCAGAGATGACATCTTGCCAGTTTGCCCCCAGGTGCTTTGCCCAACACCCATAATCATGAAGACCTGTTTGAACTTAAGAATCAGCTTCACCTTTATGCTTATTTCTGGTGATGGAAAAAAATTGAACAAGTAGCTCAGAACTACTAGAGTATGCACTTGATAAATACGAAANTATATAGTTTGTATTCATTGAGAAAATTTTGAGAACTGATAGAAAAAAAAAATTAAAAAATTAAAAAATTGCAACATTCTATTCTGAGCGTCACTCCAAAGGAGGCAGGGAAATTACTAAAGCTTAGACTTTGGTATAATTGACCATTTCCTAAAAAATATTTTATTTTGCTTACCCAGTAAAGATCTAATTTTAATATCTTCCTGTTTGGATATTTAGGAGAATATTTATTTGGACTCTTTGACCTCTAGTGAACTGAACAACTCTTATTTGAGTAGGGTATTCAAACTCCAGAGAGGTGAACAAATTTTCCATAAGAACTGATAAGTATAAACCTTCACTCATTTCTCAAAGCATATCTAAATGTGTTAATGTTTTGAGTTAATCCTGGTCAGTGGTCTGATGCTGACCTAGTGTTATGGAGTGGAGGATGGAAACAGGGTTACAGTCAATCCATAACCACACTGCTACTCCTTCCACCTCATGTTTTTGCCTTAATCCAACATGGACTCTCCACAAGCTGTGGTTCTTTCCTGAAATAATACAGCACCAGAGTTGGGTCCTTCATGGGCTGCAATATGGATATC
Source organism: Piaya cayana (assembly GCA_013389865.1). Lineage (NCBI taxonomy): Eukaryota > Metazoa > Chordata > Aves > Cuculiformes > Coccyzidae > Piaya > Piaya cayana. The sequence goes on from WAAB01024859.1 coordinate 59,393, forward strand.
TACTCCAGCATGATCTGTTCCACGGGCTACAGGGAAGCAGGCCACTGCACCAAGGGATACATTGGAATCTCTGATATGGCACTTGAAGCACCTCCTTACCCTCCTTCTTGTCTGAACTTCTTGGGTTCTTGTCTAACCTCATAGGACTATTTCTCACACTTCTCTCCTCCTTTCCCTGCCTGTCATTTTTTCCCCTTTCTTAAATATGCTATCCCAGAGGAACTACAAATGTGGCTGACATTCTCAGCTTTTACCCATGGTGGGTCCATTGTGGAGGAGGCAGAAACCAGCTGCGTCTGGGACAGGACAACCTCTGATCTCCTCCCACAGCAGCCACTCCAGCAACCTTGATGTTACACAAGATCTTGCCAGTACAGGTGACATTGCAGTGACATATTTAGTGCTTAAGGCTTTTTCCTTTTTAGTTACTTCAGGTGGTTTGGAATGAGAAGGAAAAGAAGTTTAGATGCACTCTCAATATCATGTCCTCAGACACATTGTGTAAGCACAGTTTTCTTAAACCGAGTGAAGCTCTACCAGCTGATGTCATCCTAAAAGTGCTTTCAATGCTTTCAGAGATGACATCTTGCCAGTTTGCCCCCAGGTGCTTTGCCCGACACCCATAATCATGAAGACCTGTTTGAACTTAAGAATCAGCTTCACCTTTATGCTTATTTGTGGTGATGGAAAAAAATTGAACAAGTAGCTCAGAACTACTAGAATATGCACTTGATAAATACGAAACTGCAGTATGAGCTCCAGCTCTAATTGCAGCAGGAATCTGTTACAATGCTATGGGCTATTTTTTAGTGAATATCCTTCCTCCTCTTTTGTAGCTGTTCTACTTTTCATTAAATATATAATCTTGTGTATGTGCAGAATCAAATAAAAAGAGAGATATTTTTCAACAAGATGTTTAGAGAATGTGCTCTGCAATGATTTTGGGTACACGCCACAATCGGTAAAATGTATTTTACCTTCTTTATCTTGCCCATTGGTTTCACATAGATTCTAAAGAGACAGAATGTCCTGAGCCTGAGGGCAAATAATTCTGATGGATTTTGTTGATTTAGTATGAGAAAAAATGGACAATAGATAGAGCATTATATACAGGGAATGACTCTCTATTTCAATGTTTGTAATCATCAGAGATTTCACAAGGCCATTGACAGAAGCAGAAGATGCTTTGAAGCAAGGTCAGTANTAATTTTTAGAAAAAAAAGATTTCTACATAAATTTTAAAAAATTACATTTTTCTGAGCCTTTTTATTTTTCTCTTTTTTTTTTTCCCCTGATACATATAATACACTTAGTGGGAAATTTAGTCCACAGATGTCCTTTGGCTTCTTTTCCTTAGACTTGCTGAAGTTCTAAATCCCACTGTAGATGATAACTCATCTACAGCTTTTAATTAAATTACTCAGAATCAACCTAAAACATCTGCTATAATATTGATTAGAAAAAATATTAATTAGCTTCCTAATTATTCTTACTTTAATTTTTTTCTCACCTTAAAACTTTTTTTGTCTCTCTTTCTCTCTTACTCATATCTTGAAATCCATTCCTTGCAGGACTGGAAGTCTGATTTTAGGCAGTTTAAATCTTGGGCAAAAGCTTTTTTTCTTGTAATATGGATATACAAATGCATAAAATATAAAAAACCCCTAAAATTATGATGTAGTGTTGCTTCCACTTCTTGAAGTTGTATTACATTTTGAAGCTTTGAATGACTATTATTCAGGGACAGATATGGTCAGCTTTTGTTTGTATTTGTAGAAATCTTACTCTTCCGTCAAACTACTCCTACTATTTATCTGCATCTGTGTTTCCTAATAACTGATTCTGAATGTTCAGATAGACATGTAGCAGTCAGGAATCACTAGGTTAAAGGATTTGGGATTAAATGAGACCAGATTCATCCAACCTCATTGTTTCCAGTCTGCTTACCACTGGTATTTGTGGACACAACCATTAAAATCATATAATCATACAATAGTTCAGGTTGGAAGGAACCTTAAATATCATCTAGTTCCAACCCCCCTGCAATGGGCAGGGACATATCCTGCTAGATGTTACCACATGCCTTCTAGTCATCACACTGGTACCATCCATGTGCAGCAATGGAAGACACTTATCTTGAAACTTCAAGGCATTTTTCACTACTAAATCAGAGCCTCTTCAGCCAAAAATCTTGTTTCTTTTGCCCAGGAAGGAAAGACAAGACTGATTTCTCTGTACAGTTAGTGAAGAAAGGAATTTTGTAGATCTGATTCAGGAAGAAGGCACGTTAAACTGCTCTGAATTGCTTTCTGGAGCAACAAGAACATCTTGTCCTTGGAGTGGTGCCTAGACGGTCTCTGAAATGTAAAAGGTAGAGGCTGTCTATAAGTTGTTCTCATGTTTTGGAAACTGTAGAACTTCTTTCGAGCTTACTAGTTACATGCGCTATTTGGGTTTGGGACAACACTTGAATATGTCTTTGTAGTTTCTGCCACATTTATTTTCTTGGTAAAGTTGCTGGTTGATATGTGTCAGAATGGTGGTTAGTTGCATGTTAACATTTAGGGATCTGCAGCATCAGGGGACTGAAAACTGAATGTGAAGCTGGAAATGCATTTTTAGAGATTTTTGTTTTCAGATCCTCTGCAGCTGGAATCCTGATTCAATCAATGTGCATATTTCTCTCGTTTGGTACTTACTAGTGAAGCGTACTTTGCATATGTCTTGTACTGGAATGTGAACACATTTAATGGCAATATCAGGAACTGTGTACTATCTCTACACTTTATAATAATGAGGTAAAATTAGAAGGAAATTCTATTTCAAGTAGGATAATGGGAACCATAGATGTTTGGATTCTTTTTTTTTTTTTCATTCTTCATATTAGAATCCTTACTCTGTAATATATTGTAAAGTTCAGCAGATTTCAGGAAGATTCAGATTTTTAGTCCCTCGGCTTTATGAATAGACATAAAATGTGTATTCATTTTGCAGCTAATATTTTAAAGCTTCTTACAGATCTGCATGATGATTCAGCTCAGTTTTATCATTTTCATTGAATTAGCATAGTCAGTAAGGAAATAACGCTTGTTTCAATCAAAACCTATAGTCTTTCAGATTTCCAGATCTGCTTGAAGTAACAGTGATGTGTGTACAGAAACAAAAAGTGAAAATGAGTAGTAAGTGGATGTCTTTGAAATGTGTTACATTAGGTTAGAAGATCTGCAATCTACCTACTCTGCTTGCTTTGCAGAAATATCTTCCCTGTGGAAATAATATTCTATGTAGTCTCTTCTGATGTTTTTACTTACATGTGACTGTTTCTTAGTAGCCCATAATCTTTGGCAAAGCATGGGGCATGTATTCAAATTATTTTACATTTCTTGGAAAGGGCTATGCGAAAGGTTGTCTAGAAGTGTTTGTTCTCACATGGGGAGGGATGATCATGGAAATGTACTGTTGTTTTAGTATGCAGGTTTCTACCGATACATTTCCCACTTTACAGTTTATGAGATCTGTTCTAGAAGGAACAGAATTACATCAAACTTTTCTTCCATTCTATGTTACTTGAAACTGAAATAAAAAGTTTTATTGAAATAATATTCTACTTGGAATGCCAGACCAGTATTTCTTTGTTCTACATCCTTATGTTAGAGCTATGCATATTTCCTTCTACACAGAACAACTACTCGTTACAGTTTCATAGGAGTATAGTTATACAATACAAAGATATACAAAAACAAAACAAGGCAGAGTAACCTGATTACCTGGGGGGAAAAAGTGTTGTTACAGCTAATCAAGCTAATAAAATGTTCCAGGGAGGTGAAGAAATGTTCAAAGTAATCCTGATATAACTCAGTTCTGAGGTCTTACAACATTAATATAAAGCCCATGGTCTGTACCTAGCAATACTGTTATTTGGCCTCAAGCTCCACCAGGGGAGATTTAGGCTAGACATTAGGAGGAAGTTTTTCACAAAAAGGGTCATTGGGCACTGGAACAGGCTGCCCAGGGAAGTGGTTGATTCGCCTTCCCTGGAGGTGTTTAAGGCACGGGTAGACGAGGTCCTGAGGGATATGGTTTAGTGTTTGAACGGTTGGACTCGATGATCCGGTGAGTCTCTTCCAGCCTGGTGATTCTATGATTCTATGATTGGTGCATTATGGGGCTATATTGCTTTCAGTGTAGGAGAACTTGAGGGAAATTACGTATTTTCTGAACTCCAACAGAAGATTCTCAGGTTGTTCTTTTTATATCCTTAAGACATAGAGATCTTTTACACTTTTAAAGTATCTTTTCCTTTTTATTTTTTCACCTTTAATATATGCATTTCTTGAACATGTTTTGCTGGGATAAAGTAAACTCCATACCAAGCAGGTTTTGTTTCCATAGCAGGTCTATTTATATTCCTTACTTGCCTTCTGATGAAAATGGTTCTTGAATTTATAAAACTGTCATTCATTGATATATTTTGCTTGTAAAATAGTCTACTGTAAAATATTTTATACATAATACAAGCTACAGAAATGAATGACTATATAAAATATTCCCCATCTAAAAAATAAGTAAGACAAAAACTATAAAGGGTATTTTTTCAGAACATTTAATTGACCTATCTCTATTTATGTACAATTACTTTTACAGAAGTTTTAGCCAGTCCTTGAATGACTGAAGAGTAGACACCATTTGGGACTCCTTTAATTAACATGATTTTTTTTTCCAGTGTGCACCAAATATCTAAATCATAATAATCTCTACGCACCACATATATAAGAAAATTGTGTATGTGTTTCTTATGTATGACCATGTGCCATGCAAAGGTACAAAGATTTGAAGTTGAAAGGATACATGATAATTTTCTAATTCACTCCATAATCAATAGTGAAAATACACTATTTTGACTGAAATTTTACTCATAAGGTGCAGAGCAGTTACAAATTCATTTAGTTCTTTTGGCCATCTATTTCTGTAATAACAGTGTTTAGCCAGAATAATTGTTCTAAAGCGAGACTGTTCTCAGCCCCAAACAGAAGAGAGAGGTTTTTTGTCTTTCAAGATATATATACTCCATGATTTATATTTTTGGATATACATATGCTGCAATTAATTTGATACGCAGAGACTATGCTACATACTTTACAACTCCAAGTAGGACATGAGGTGTCTTGTTGGGAGGAAATGAAAAATGGCTCAGTCTTGCACACTAATCTAGATTGCAGTAGGGTGGTGTAACCTGCTGATGCAGAGAGCTCTTGTCTCCATAATGGACCTTCCATACCCACCTTGGTCCTTGAATCAGTTTAAGCCTCTAAACTGGGGTTTGAGGTGAAAAATGTAAACTGTTTTATATATATTATACATATATAATTCTTATAAATATATATAGAAAAAAATATATAATTAAACAGTAAAAGAAATATAATTTATGTATACTTAAACAGTAAATATTTCCTTTAATCTTACTGTCACCTTGCAGTAGATAAATATTTTACATGTTTTCCTCAAAAAATGTGTAAATGCATAGTTAAATGCTTGAACACCCTCACTTATTGAGGGAAATAAATCTGGTTTTGCAAAATTTCTGAGTGCAGTATGGAAACATACAGGTCTTGAGGTTTAAAGTTAAATTAGATAAAACAACATAGTCTCTTATTTAGAGCTGCTGGTTTCCTTTCAAGACAATCATTTTAAAACAATCAAGGTTTATATGATCAAATACCTTTCTATCCTTGTTTTTATGTGTATATATGGTTTTAAAATAAAGTTAGAACATTAAAGTATTTGTACATGTCATTTTATTTTGCAGATTGTACTGAAAAATTTATTAGTGCTAACACCCTCCCAACTAATTTTGAAGCAAAACCAGGAAAGACCTTTAAGTGTCTTTTAGTGTCTTTAAAGTGTTTTTTAAGACCTTTAAAAAGCTAAAGGGTCCATCATCTTTCCTGCAGCTTCCCCTTGAATCTGACTTTTAAAGCTGGAAACAAGGTGGATGATAATACTATTAAGGACCTAAAAATATTTGAATTTTAAAACTGTTTTAGCAAACACATTCAGTTTGCTGTTGTATACCATCAGCTACCTGCAGGCAATAAAAATAATAAATAGTAAATAAATTTTTAAAAAGCATATGCTTAACAACTTATTCTGTTTGACTTTGAGAAGACATTCGGTAGATGGCTTCCATAATATCAGAACTTTTTGTCTGAAGGACTCNAGTGCAGCAAAACCAGTAGGTTGCTGCCTTGCTGCCAGAGTGTATTTTATTACACAGTTAGCCTGAGAATCTTAAATGCCCTTTGGGGATCTAAGAGCACTCAATGAAAGAGCTGTGTTGAGATGTGCTGTGGCAGAATAAAGGAATAAAATACGCCTTGGATGCTTGAAAGTTAAATTGGTCTTCACAGTAACAAGTGACAGCAATAGATAAGGCTACTAAAAGTTTTACCTTATTTAGAGGTGATGACTGGAAGGCATAAGTTAGTATGGAATTTACCATTGCATCTTCGGCCCAAGGTAATCAATCATCCCCCCTCCCTGTGCAAACAATTGACACAACCTTATTTTGATCTGAGGCAGTGGAGACTCCAGCACATCCATGGAGACAAAGGATAGTCTTTTCACCTTCCTGTATGTGTAATTCTCAGTCAACATCCAGTTAAAGCTGCAAATGCTCTGAGAAAAACTAAAATTTCCCAGGTAAGCATCTGTGAATATGAGTCAAAATCAATATATATTTGAAATAAGGATGTAGGGTTTTGTAGGCTAGGTGGTAGTTTTCACCAAAATATTGTAGAAAAATTTAAAAAGTTTAAGTATTCCATAAATTTATTTCTTACAAGGAAATCAGTACCCTAGCTTAGAATTTATATCGCAGAAGTAATGCTCTTCAGGAACTACTCTATTACTCTAATTTTGGTTATAACTGATCTCTTGAACACTTCCAATTTTTCAGAGACCACCTTACAAGACATGAACCAAAGCATGAAGACAAATATTACAGTAGCATTGTTGCCCATTTTAATAGCTGAAAAGATTGTAAGCATAGAAATAATATTCAGAAAGTGTCATGCAAAATACACTCGAAAGAGCAGATGCTTTCTTGATTTTAATTTAATTCTTTATTATATTTCACAGCTATATTTTACGCATATGTTGAAATCTTTATTCAGCTAAGCACTCAGGCTTTGCCAAATTTAGGCTGTTGGTACCCTGTAGTAAATTCTGTGTCCCCCAGTCCTGGAAGCAGTTTAAATTCTTAATGCTTAGTGATTTCATTGAAGGTTATTATATTACTACACTCTGCTTTCCTTGTGCTCATGGAAAACCACATTATTAAAGTAACTTGCACTGTTTTGCATCTTTGTTTACAGTATATGAAAAGTTTTATGTCCAGTTAATAAGTCCAGAGGTGGTTTGTGCAACTCACAGCTGCTTATTAGGGGTCAGATTTCTTCAGTTGTTGAAGTATTTTGGGGTAGAGCTAAAATAAGTATAGGTGAACAGGTACGTTTTGTATTTTGGCTCTTCAACATTCTGTATAAATATGTATTCTCCTGTAAGCAAATGCATTTGCATTTTATGCACTGGAGGAGCCTAGCCTACTTGTATGTTGAAATGTCACGTGCTGCACGACTTTAACATTGCACAAGATGCTTGAAAAACTGAATTAATAAATTAATGAATATTTTACACTTTGAATTATGTTTTTTAAATCTTTGTTTAAAAGTAGGCCATTAGACATTCATTTTATTGAAGTAGTAGAGCATATGATATCCATATAAACTTCAGAAAGAATGCTTATAAAACCTCTCTTATTCTTTTACACGCACAACTTAATTATTCTGCCCTTTTCATGGCACTAAATTATGTCATTTATGATAGTGGTTTCCACTAGGAAATTAAGTGAAACAAAGCTAATTTTTCATAAAACAAATAGCTCATTTTCTAACATGATCATGCATTCTACTGAGAAATATCATCATTTAAGTGTAGAGTTTTAATAATTTGAAATATTTTTTCTGTTTATATTAATGCAGTAGATCTAGTTTGTTTTTTTAAAAAAACTTTTACTTTGTTATCATTAACAATTAAAATACTTCCATATTTCAATTAATGTGTAGGTAAATCATCAATATTTTTAAGCACAATTGTAAGTTTCAGAACTATACGCAAATGTTCAGACATGTAATAAAGTATATTTTTTAATGTTGCTGATGATTTTAGCAATGAGGTGATTTATAAATCGCTTAGAATAATTGCAAGAATATACATATCTAAGCCTAGGCAGAGAATGAAAGTGTTTTTTCACAGACATATAAGCAACAGGTAAAATACTAAATGCTTGTACTTAGTTCTGTGTTTTATACACACACATGTAACATCTATTCTGTTTATGAAAATTCCTTTTTTGCTTAATTCAGTACTTTGACTACAGACGTATTTAGTACTTCCTGACTAAATAGATTGACTGTATAGTAGAAAGCCCAACTTACCTTATTTTTATGGGGTTTTTTTTATTCTATTAGGATTTACAAGTAAAAGTATCTTGTTGAGAATTTTGACAGCGTTCTGAATTATAGTTAGAAAAATAAGATAAAAATCCTTTGCTTCTATAAAATGGCACAAGTCTAAGGACCTATTTTGACTTTTCAGAGAAGGTTAATGCAGAACAGATACAGAAATCAATCATAGAATCATAGAATAACCAGGTTGGAAGAGACCTACCGGATCATCAGTTCCAACCATTCCTATCAAACACTAAACCATGCCCCTCAGCACGTCGTCCACAAAACATTTCATCTATTAGGATAGGTTTTATGATGTGTTGGCTGAAGAAAGTAGGGACTCACTTAACCATAGGGATGGTTAGATTTTTGTACAATACTTCCCAAACAGATGTTTTACAAATGTAGTAAATTAAAACTGAAATCTCTTTTATGTATGATAAACAATATGAAGATAGCTGGAATAATTTGATGTTGCAGCTGTGTGTAGGAAGTAGCCTAAAAATGTGAAACAAAGTAAAGGAACATCATTTTACACTGTTTAAGTAGTGGAAAAAGAGAAAGCCTGATAGAAATTAAGCAAAATATTCTTTAAAGTATATTGTTAATCACATACTAGGACTATTGTCCTAGTAACAAGGACCTTAAATAAGTGATTTGCATCTCTTTAGAGGTGTACAATAGAAATAGTAACTGAGACCATTAGCAGAGAGATCGTACTTCAGCTTTAATCATGGGGTTTTTAACCATTTTTTTCACAAACCTGCACTTTGTTCATATGCTTACTCCTTCTCTTTTTATATCTTATTTGTTGCTCTGTGGTGCACCTTCTAAAATATCTCAGCTTTGCCATCTCAAGGTTTACATAGTCCTGTCTTCTGATTAACTTCTGTTCTCACTCATCAAGGACAAATACAGGCCGGTTGTTGACGGAAACATTCTCTCTCACTGAAGAGAATTTCTCTCACGTGGGAAGTGCTCAGATTTTTATGTAAGTTTTTTCCCCTCTACTTGCTCAAAAGTGAAAAGACAGGATTCCCCCATTTTTAGGGGGAAATATTGCAAAAATTCTTTAGTATACACCCAAACAAAATATGCTGCTTGAGTAGCATTAACATTAAAATGCCTGTTTGCCAGAGATACTAGTGACTTTTGAATGCACTGGGTCACTGACTCTTTTTTTCATTCTCTTTTACAGTTCCTGCTTTCTTTTGGCCCTGCTAAATCAACAGACTATACTTAAAAAATGCTCATTTTTAATTTCACCCAAATTTTCTAGTAGGAAATATTCTGCAGGATTTCCCCTCCAGAAACCGCTTTCAAATACTGGCTTTGGATGAAACTACTTTTTCTTTGAGCAGAATATTCCACGAGTGCAATGTAGTTACAGTGTTTAGAAATCTCTGTGAAGATTAAAATGGAAGATAAGTTTTCAAGTCTGATTATGTCCCCTTGGCTCCACTGAGATTCTGTAAATGACTTTATCCAACCATAAATAACCAGAGGAACATATTCCCACAGGCACATCTGTGCCACTGCTGAGCCATTAGTTTTTCCCCTCAGTCTTTCGTGCTGGTAGGAGGCACGTTGAGAGTGATGCAGCTGACCTTCATTACTCCAGATTAATCCTGTGCTGGCATTGGCCTCATTAAGGACACAGTGTCTTCAGCATTAGAGTGGCCATGGAACAGATTGTCAGATGAGGAATGTCTGTTCGCTAAACCCTATCATAATTAGCACTGAGTAGAAACTGAGTACTTCGATTGTAGCTTGATTCAGAATCCTTATATATGCAGAAGTATCTGTCCCAGTCTGTAAAGTGTAGTTAATTTAATACTTCCTTGCTCAGGATGCTCTGCTGCTACAGTATCCCTCCATGAGTACTTGAACATAACCAGTCATATTTATTAGCAAAGATTTCAGCTTAATGGGGAGAATAAGTTCTTTTAATGAAGAAATTTTCAGATTAAAATTGCTAATAGGTCTGTGGTTGCCTCATGAAATTGATTCTGTAGGCTTACTTTTCTAAGAGCTTTCTGTCTTTCCATCACAGTGATGCAGAGCAGTGTATGCCAAACCACTGTGCCATGTGGCTCACAGCCGACTTCACTGCTGTTCCTTACACCCTCTCACAGTACTGAAACAGCCTTTTCTCAGACAAATGAAATCATCTATCAGCAGAATTAAATTTGAAGCTCTCCAAATAATAATTCTTTTGAAATGTTTTTTTGCTAAACAAGAAATCCTCTTAATGGAGTTCTAGGCTAACCTGAAGGATTCTGAATGTTAGGTTTTGCATAGCAGTCTTCATTCTCCAGCTTTCCTGAACTTTGTCAGCTGTACATTTTGCAAGGTTATTCCCACTGCTAAAAAGCAACCATGTCTGTAGTTTGCACTGGATAAATTCAGATGAGATCAGAAGCTGGACACTTAAGCCATCTTCCTTCTGCTCAAATGAAATTTTTCAGGAATAGAACATCCAGTGAATAGTTTGTTTTTGAAAGCTGGATTCTGTAATATCATTTTGTCTATTAGCCCATTGACTATTGGAAGAATGTTACTTTCTAGATTGCCAAGATGTGTTTTGGTTGAATTGAGTTTCTCTCATCCCAGTTGTTTTTGTAGACTCTCAGTGAACAAGGTTACATCATAGTCCATACAACTCACTCAGCAATAGTGTAGTAATGTGCTTTACTAGGGAAATGAGCACCAAATTCAAGATGAATTTGGAAATGTTTAATTTTATATACTTATTAATTCTTATGTTCTTAGACCCTAGGGGCTTCTTCAGTTTCTTCTTCCCAACCAGATCTTCAAAACTGGGATGATGTGCAAGGAGACATAATGCCTAGAAAAATAAAATTTGACATACATATCCTGGAAATAAGATACATGAGGTTTGAGAATATGGATAAGGGCTCCCTAAACATTAAGGAATTTTAGCAGTAGCTATAGTCACTAGCTATTTTGTTATCCAGATCAGAGCTTCCTCTTTATTTACTTTTTTAAAAAAAAAGAATACACCTTATTTTAAATAAGAATTAACTTAAGGAAGTTTTCTGAATTAAAATTAGACTCAATTGTCACAGAAATGGTATTCAGTCTTTATTGATAAAGTTATCTTTAGTTGGCTTTTAATGCTGAAATTCATCACACTGCAGTTTTTCAACAAAACTTCAATATTCTACCCTTTGTAGTTTTCAGAGTTTTGCTGGAATGGGTAGAATAGGTGTGTTCAAAATATAAAATAATTCTGATTATTTACAACTCGGATGCAAATTGATATCTCTTTCCACTTCCAAACTTGAAATTTTTCTAGAAATTGATTTCTTTATGTAAGTTTCCTGCTAATAGCCGATAATCAAATTATCTCCTTCAAGAAATGATATTTTTTTCACCATCTGCTACCCATAAGACATAAAAATCTTCCGCAGAGAGTCATGTGAGAGAGTCAATACATGCATATATTCTGAATTTCCTTACCTATGTGTTATTCACATGTTTTCTGCAATTGCAGGTCTTCAAATGGCAGCTCAGTTGCCTCTTCCAAGCCCTCATACAAAATGAGAACAGGTGCCATAGCTTATGGAAGGTTCCATTCTTTTTGAATTATGATCCGGTCAAGCATTTCTGTAGAAGATGGTCACCATAGAAAAGTATAGTAATCGGTGGAGTGGTTTGCTTCTTCTGTTGTGGTAGAACATATACTATTAAATTACAGGCCTCTATAGATCCCGAACTGATTATTACTAGTTAAAATGATAAATTTTAGAGTTCTTCTAACAGTTAAGAACATCTCCTGCCTTTTCTATTTATGCTTCTGTTCAGGAAATGCCACACTGATTTTTATAACCTACTTGGACCCTGTTTCTGCAGAAAGAAGGCTGTAACATCTTACAGGTATAAAATCCATAGGCATTTGTTTCAAATAAATGTTTGCTGTCTTTTACCTGTGGTTCGCGGTACTTCTTTTTTCATAAAAGAGGACAGAATATCTCGTCAAAGTTTCAGAAGAAGAGAATAAACAACGGATTTTTGTCTTAAGAGCCTGTTGGGTAAAAATCCTGAAATGCTAGCTAATTATCAAAAAGCAGAAAGAAGCACATGCAAATAAATTGCTGCAGTAGGACTTGTTGAACTTCAAGAACATCAGGAAATAATGAATCACAGAATCACAGAATCACTGGGTTGGAAGAGACCCATCGGATTATCGAGTCCAACCATTCCCTCCATATATTGTTCTTGCTATTCTTGTTAGTAATCATTCAGATTTAGCAGAAAAGTATCAATTTCAATAATCAAGTTAAACTTCAAATATGTAAATCCAAATGAGCAAACCAATTTTATCTTTGAGCATTATGCAGATGAAAGAAAAGAATCAGTTATAGGAAGGTATATTTGGAGAAGATGTTTTAGATCTGGTGGCAGAACACACAAGACATAGAGCACTCCTAAGAGTTAGGATGTGTATCCTAAGATGAATAATGTAATTTTAGTAGCAAAGAAACATCAAATAATTGTATTTGTGCCATGACAGAGAAGATGCATATTTCATTGTAAAAAGAATAATCTCGTAGATGTGTAAGATTATAAATGCCTGCAATTGAGCAGAACTTCCTCACACTCGCTACTTTGTAATGCAGTGCTAGGTAGGCTCATAAATTGGCTGAGCTAGTGCAGTATATGCAGTCAGTGTTATCAAAAACTAGAGTGTCTGCAAAATCCAAACTATAAAACCAAATTAGGAGAGCTTTTGCTTATAATGATTTTGTCAACTGAGCACCTAGGTGCTGCAATTTTGCAGCTGCACAAAAAGCCACAAATAATAGAAGCAAAACAGAGTTTGAGATCAATCTATATCTTTAAGGTGAGAGTCTCACTTTAAACTATAAATGATTAAAAGAGAACGAAGCCCTGAGGTTGTAATTTGCTATTGTTCAACTGCATTCAGNGTATATTTTTACAGGTAAAAATAATTCCATCCGTTGCTGTCTTATGTATAAGTTGCTGATATGTTATAAGAAACCATCTTTGCTTTGAATGAACACGGTTATACTCATTTCAATTAAGAAATGAAGACTTGGTAGAGAAAACTGCTATTTGTGTAAACCTGTGTTCTTTAAAAGTAATTATACGTTTCTTCCATTTCTTCTATATATAACTTCCATAAACAAAATAATGAATTTTAGCCAAGGTGAAATATCCTGGTCTTATAATCATTAATCTTGTTATTTAATAAATAACACTGGTGATGGAGTTACAGAGATCGTAAGAATGAAATCACAACCTGGAAACAACAACAGAATGATGATCCTTCTCTCTTTCTCATCAGTGTACTGCCTCTGAAAGACTAATGTAATTTCAGTCCATAGTTTATGGAATTGCAAGAGCAGTGGGAATATACTTAAAATAGAAAAGAAAGATGTGAATAGATTAATAATTCTTCCTTGAACACAAAGCTATTCCTTTTAGCTATTCCTGTTAAGAATGAAGGTTTTTTGAATATGACTTGGCTTTTCATCCAGAATTTTCTGCATATTATTTTTACCTGTTTCACTTTCTGTAACATGATATCCGGTACCAAAACTAGGAAATGTTAGAACTGGAAAATAAAATAAGTATTCTGGTGACACTGAAATGTCACTAGGGTTCCTCATAGTCAGTAAAGGTCAGTGAAAAACTCATTTGGAGAGTAAGAAATGATGCTATGCTTCTTTAAAATGTTTTTTTATTAAAGGGAATATAAAAGCTCTGGAAAGAATGCTGAGATAGGCTGTCAGGGATTAACGTTTCTGTATTTAGCTTCTGTCTTGGCAGATGGTAGAAAATTCTTAAGTCTATCAAGCCAAATGAACTATATGCCTGCTTGATTCTCCTCTTTTACCATCCTCTTCTGTTGTTTCACTTTTCTATAAAGACATATCCTAATAATTATAAAATGTTCTATAAATGTTGGAATTTACAGCCTGCAGTGTTCAAAGATGACATATAACAGATAGAAACACAATATCACTTGGCACTACAAGGATTGGGAGATTCTTTTGAGGATCCATGGCAGAATTGTACTAGGGATCAAGAACAGGGGGTACTGGTCATACACAGAGAAATGCTGCTGGTTGAAGAGTAAAATTTCATTTTACTTGGAGAAAGACAGAAGGGGAAAGCATACCTTTACTATGTGTGTTTCTGTAAAGCAGATATCTGCAGCGGCTTTCTTCCTTCACGTGCTGACTAGTAGAGCAAACACCGAACATAAGAGCTGCATTATTGAATTTTGATAAAATTCCCAAAGTCAATTCTGCTATTTTACTTTCAGAGACAAAGTGAATAGCATGGTATTTCAAATGTCATTAAATGTTTAAGCTAACGAAGACCAACTTCTTTAAATAAGAAAAAGAAGCATAGGGTTAGAAAAGGTTGAAACAATTAAAATAAAAAAATTGCTTTATTTGCAGAGGGGAAAACTGTGGTGTTTAATTGAGCAGGCCAGTAAAAGATGATGTAGTTTGCTCAACAGGCAGGTTTCAGTAATATGATGCAATATAATGCAATTTGGAAGGGATTTGTCAAAGTCAAAGGGACTGATAAGCAGAAGTTTTATCAATAATACAGGTAAAAATAGGAAAAGATACTTTTTATACTGCTAGTGATTACGGATTTGTTGGGGTTTTTTCCTGTGGTTAGCAGTCCAGGAGACAGGCACACACTGAAATGAAGAAATAGTAATTTTCTGAGGTCTCTAAAAGAGTCAGAAAGGTCAAGATTTCCTTCAGTCTTTGTCCTTACATTACTGAAAAGTTCCACAGAAACTTAAGCATATTTTTAAAGAGTTTTTCTTGACTCAATACCAGATAAGTAGCAAGAAAATAAGTCATTAAAGTCACCTCCCTTATTCTCCTAAGGTTTTACCTTTCTCAAAGTGACATTTTGTTGCCACTGGTAGTGACAATACCTCAATAGCTTTGGAAAAAATCATTACACAAGATCCTTGCAAACCAGATTCATCTAGAAATTCTGTGCTATCTTCTCATTAGTATGGGAAGTAGTTCCTCAACTATCTCCAAAATCACTCACCAAAAGCACGACTTTAGCCCATCTAGTAATGTCTGTAGAAGTTGTTGATCATAAAGGTCGTCATTACCAATTGTTCTTTAGTTTTACATTTACAAGGACTTCATTTCGAACTATCTTCTCAGTTCAAAATGTGAACACAGCTACCATATGATTAGAACTATTCTGTTTGGTGACTTTAACTGCTTATTCCAGTAGGTTGGGTTTTTTTGTCAGCATACCTCATTATAGTTCTGGATTAACATTAGAAATGTCCTTCAGAGTGAATTTAGGGCCTTTTAGCCCTGTATTTTGTTGCTGATTGGATTTTGTCAATGTGTTTACATTCTAAACTGCCGTGCCTGAGGCTGGGTAGTTAACAGAAGATTGTTAGATTCTGGGCCGTTTTAAGCAGTATTACAATGTACTGGGTTTTGTTACCTTTTATTATTCTGTACTGGGGATAGATTTGGTATTGTCTGCATACATTTAAGCAGTTGATGAGTGTAAGTTTGATAGTTGTTTAGTTCTTAGGACACATAGAGATGAAATGGGACTTACTTTATTTAAATTAAAGAGAAAGAAGTAATGAAATAGCTGTGAAAACTCAGTGAGAGACCTATCATCAAGTCTTTGATACCTCTTCAAAGCGGCATCTGCAGCCTTTCTAGTTGTGAAACTGTAGGTTTTGAAGGGCTTTTATGGTGTCCTTACACTTTTTTAACTGTTTAAGGACTATGGACTTCAGGGGAAAAAATCCTGTTGATAGCTTTGACAGTGAATTCACATCTTTCTGTATTTTGTCTCTTAGTCCTTTGTGCACGGAGTAATGGTGAGGGGGGACCAAAATCAAACAATATCTTGGAACACGAAGCACACTGTTGGAATTATAGAATAAGTTGCTCACTGCCTCTGAACAAATGCGATCACAGAAAAGCAGACAGGTCTGCTGAAAAAAAATTGAAAGGCAAAGGAAAAATGCCTATGCATGTAAGTGAAAGAAAAGGATGGAGATTAAGAAGCTGGCAGAGTCAGCAGAGAAATAAGCCAAAAAACCCAGATGCCAGATCTAAATGCCAATTCTGTGAGGACTGAATTACTTATTCAGCAGCCATACATTGACTGTCTGCAATAATTGACATGGGTATAATACTGTTGTCTGCTAGGGGAAGAGTCTTTACATAGTCAGATTGAAATTATTGAGACTCTATTTTTTGTTCATACAGATACTATAATGATCCAGATGTCTGCCCTTCAGCAAATCACTGAGCAGCTCTCTGGGTTATAAACATAGTTTTCAAAATACAGTTGACAACGTAGATTATACATTACTCTCTGATACTCTGTAATGTATGTATTTGTCCAAATATAATTTAAAATCTATTTGCAATATCTATTGTCATAATCTTTTTGACAACTTCTGCTGTAATGATAAAAGATACAAGAGACTGCAAAAATGTGGATTAGAATAATCATTGTTGTGTTGCTTAATCCTATATAGTTTGCAATTGATTGAAAAAGTTATTATTGATATGATATGGTGTTGGTTCATGCCCACAGTTGTCTAAGTAATCTCTAAAGTTTGACTTCCTTGTTAACTTTTCTAAAAGCCTAACCGATAGTATAAAGGGACATTGAGAGTCACTGAGTTCTTTTCTCTGCTCCAATATAGGATGAATTGTACAACAAACTTTCTGATAACTGTTTGTCTAATCTGCTTCCAAAAAACTCTGAGTCATATATGGTAAATCAGTGCTAAAAGTCAAAGAAATATAGAAAGAAAAGGGCTTTGAGGTATTAAAGTTGTGCTGCTAAATAATGACTTAGAAAATCCTTCATCAAGTGGTGCATACTTGGTTCATTGAATCATTTCTAGTCTAGCTGTTCAAATAGATAGATACAGAAATAAAAGATAAATTCAGTGGTCAATGGACAGGTACTATTAAACTATACTACTGCACAAAGTAGAGAGTAGAAATAAATTTTATTGATTGTAAATTTTCTGGATGATGGTTTTTAAACTAAGATTTTTTTAACTTATTTTGATATATTGAGTAATTTTGAGAAACACTCCAAAATTTTAGGATTATTTTAGGTACATTCCTGTCTGTTTTTTTTACAATTAGAGAACAAGTCCTTACATCTGTTTATTCTAGTAGTGAACTTCACTGATTTTTATAACCTTATGTTGTTATCACAACGAAGTTGGATTTTTCACTAGTTAGAAGTAAGAAAGCTAGTAAACAACTCTGAATTTACATAATATTTATAGTTGGGTGCGGTCAGTAAAGATGATGTAGATTTATAGATGTACAGAGATAGGTACTGTATGACCCTGGGCTATCATTATTATCTTAGTATTAAATAAATATCCAGTCATTCTGATCTTATTAGAATTAGGGAGATGCTGATGGAAACATGCCATGCCTGCCACTCCAATGCTGAATGTTGCAAGCTGGGTTTGTTTTTTGAACTGATGCTGTACATCTAATGCCAGAATGAGTAATTATTTTTGAAGTTACTATAAGGCAGTATCTTAATGCCATAATAATTTATAAACTTAAAACAGGAAATAACTATGATAAGCTATAAATGAGTGTTAAATGTTTGCTTTTAAACAATGGTCTGTTTAATAAATGGCAAGCCATAAAAAGTTAAATAAANGAACCTCATGAGTTTCACAGAGGACCAAATCTTAATCCTGTCAAGGAGTCTCTGCATAGCATCCTTCCCTCTAGCCTGTTGACCACCACATAGCTTGATACTGTTGGCAAACTTGCTGAAGATGCATCTAATCCTGCTGTCCATGCCTCTAACAAAGACATTAAACAACACCAGTCCAAATAGCAAGCCCTGAGGAATGTCACTCGTCACAAGATTCCACTTGGAAATTGAACCGTTGACCACAACTCTTTAAGTGTAACCATCTGGCCATTTCCTTATCCATCAATCCATTCATCCATCAAATCCATGTCTTTTCAATCTAGAGAAAAGAATGTCGTGTGGGACAGTGTTGAATGGTTTGCTTAAACTGAGGTATATTACATCACTTACTCTTCCTCTATCCACCAGATCTGTGCTCCTGTTGTAGAAGACCACCAAATTCATCAGGCATGATTTGCTCTTAGTGAAGCCATGTTGGTTGTCACCAATCACCTTGTTATATTCCATGTTCCTCAACAGAGTTTCCAGAAGGATCTACTCCACAGTCTTGCCAGACACAGAGATGAGATTGACTGGTCTGTAGTTCTTCAGGTCTTGCTTTTTTAAAAAAATGGAGGATATATTTCCTGTTTATCAGTCAGTGGAAACTCCATCAAACTGCCAGGACTTGCAGATCATGTAAAAAATCTTAAAAAATCATGGAGTAGTTATATAGACTACATAAAATGATTACAGTCAAATATGTTTGAAGACTCTTTCACAGCTTCACTTGGAGACATTAGCGGGTGACAGCAGCTGGAGAATTTAATACAGTTTTAACACCTGCAGTGGGTCAAGCCAAAAGCTGAGTTGTGTTCTATACAAGAACATTCAGATGTAAATGGTAAGGAAAAAGAAAGAGTAGGGAAATGTTAAAATATACTACTTCTGTCTATTGCTAATTTCAGCTTCTAGCTATTTTCAATTAAGAAATCTCCTGACTTTGCATGGTTCTATACATTGGTAACCCACAAAGAACTTTTCTTCCATAAACTTTTTCAGCCTCCCAGTCAACCTCTAAGAACTTCTTAAGGCAGTTTTGGTTAGGTCTTTTTCACCTGTTTTGGTTTGTCTTAAAATGTGTTCACACTGTCTTTACTGGACACTCCTGTTTCCTGTACTAGAAAAGAATGTGAAGATTTTCAGACAATCTTACTTTCTATGACTCGTAGTTTTATTTTCTTCTATCATCCCTCCTCTCAAAACTTTTCCCTTTTCTGCAAGGAAAAGTGGCAAGTGACTTTATAGTTCAATATACAGGAATAGTATATAGGTACATTTTCTAGTAAGACAGTGTTTAAGTTTTCTATTATGAGAGTAAACTTAAATTAATTACATGATGTGATAACCAATTTAACACGTAAAAAAATAACTAGAGAGAGTTGTGACATTTTCATAGAGATTTAGCCAGATCAATATACTGACTAATTTCATTGGTGCTATGTAAACTTTTATGTGATAATTTCTATTCCTTTTACCATGCAGAGCTGAGTAAATGATTAAAATGACTTTCCATAATCTCTGTTTTCCTTTGTGTATTATATAACTTAACTAGTGCCAAAGAACTAGGTTAAATACAGAGGCAGTTGATTGTTAAGCTAATTAGCTTTCTTATCAGATGAACTGGAATATTTTGGGTTTCGTTCTTCTACTGTTCCAAACCACTGGTAATAGTTTTATTTTCATCAGAATTTTCCTTATCTTCAGCTTTTTTTCTCTTCACTGCAAAAGTGCTAATAACATTTTCCTATTTTTTAGTACTCTGAATTCCTTCCTTTTAGACCTTTTCACCTTTGTCTGCAAGAGGCCATTTTAGTGATTTCCTCCATGCTATTTAGCAATGTTATTACTTCTCAGAATGACTGGAGAAAACTTGAACCTCATGTTACAGCAGTATGCGAGGCAATTCACCATGCCTACCACTGTCACTACTAAATCAGCTTCAGAACAGACTCTAAGAGAAGAATTTGACACTAAGAATCTTCCTACCTGCTTAAAATTTCTCTCTTGTCATTCTTGAAGTCTCTTGCCTAACTGCAGAAATAAGTATATAGTTATTCAAAGACTTGCAACTTCATGTTTTCAAGATTAAATTCTAAATGTAACTAGTTCCCTGTTTCTTCTAAATGTCCTTTCTTAGCTAGTGATTTTGGGGAGGTTTAGTAACCTTTAATTTGGCCACTATGTTATTTGAAATATTTGAAATACCATTATTCTTTTTCATATGTTTCTTCCTCTCATAACATTTAATGAAGGAATTGTTTCTCATTGTTATCATTCTCTCATTGATAAAAGAGCTTCAGCCTTTAGCTGACTCTGGAGCTCCCTTCTCTCTCAATCTGAGTCCTTGAGAAGCTTCTAGTAAACTCTAGTACCATTATTCTCTCATTTTTAAAAGGCAGTGTCTTAAGGAAAAATAGTCTTAGTTTCTCTCTCCAACCTAACACTATCTGTCTTCTCACCCCAGTTCCCCATGGTAACCAGTCCGACTCATTTCCATGGCGGGACAAATAACTTGAGTTATGAGACACATTATAGCTTCTTTTTCACTTTTCCTTTTCTTCCTTCCCACAAGAAACATAAAGACCTGCAATTAAAAATAAATATAGGAATAAATAAACAGTCAAAAGACCCAGCAACAAATCAGTCTGAAGGAAAGCAATGTAGAGAAGGAAATTAAAAAGAAAAATAATTCTTATCAGCAGTCAGTGACAGACAGTAATCAGGGAAACACTAGCCCCTTTGAGGTAGTTTACTTCTATGATAATTGCTTATGGAGATTGTGTCTCATAGATGATCAGTTTGTTGACCAACCTATATGACATAATTTTGCCATTTAACTTCTTCCATTTTTAACATCAGCAAGTCTCTTGAGAAATTTTAAAGAGGTATTTTAGTGGGACAAAGAGGACTGCTTTATTTCCAAAGTTGTTGCAATTGAATGTAAGGAAATGAAAACCAGAACCTGTGAGATCTTCTATTTGTGTGGTTTAGAGTGGGGTGATCCAAAATTCTTATCTTGATAAAGGAGGAGTTTGCCTGTTCTCTTGCTGACAGGATGGGAACTAGGTCAACAGAAGATTGCCATTGAAAGTAAATTCCAAGACTACTTAAACAGTGACTACATTTTGGGTTTCACTCTAATGTGGAATGAACCAGGCAGGAAGACAGATTTGGAAGTGTCTCACATGACTTTGAATCATGTGTCTCTGACATCCAACCCTGCACTCAAGAACATTTACCAAAACCTTTAGACACAATCAGAAATGTTTTGTTGAAATGAAAGAAACAGTAATCATACATCATCCCATGCATTTTGTAACTCAGCATAAGTGATAAGACTGCTGTTTTTGTTGTAGTAGTTGTAATTTTCTTTTTCAGTCCTCTTCCTGAATACCAAGAAGAACTGTGACAGGTTGGTCCTGGTTGGCAACCAAACTCCCACTCAGCCACTCTGTAACTCCCCCTTACTAAGACAGGGGTAGAAGAAGAAGAGGAATAAGAAAACTTTTGGATGAAGATGGAAATAGGAAGATAGGAAGATTGCTTACCAATTGCCATTGTGGGCAAAACAGACTCTGTTTGCAGTAAATTAATTATTTATTAATAATTAATTATTAATTAATTACATGTGGCTGGTAGATTCAGCCAGGAGTGGATCTGTTGCAGAGCCAGGTGGAATTGGCTGTGTCCAGTGCATGGCAGTTCCCAACCTCTTTCCACAGAGTTTCCAGACCACAAACTACCAAAGTCTTGTCATTTACGTCCAGTCTGAGAGCAAGGGAAGAAAGCAATATCTCGTTATGTGATAAGAAAATACTCTTTATGGAAGATAGATTAGGAAAAAAAAATATGCAGTAGGAAAAGTACTGTCCTACTTTGTCCTTACCATTAGCAGCAGCAGTACAGGTTCTCCCACTTCTCCTTTCCTCCCCCTCTCAGAATTGATCTGTATTTCTAGAATTAAAAGGAGCTTTTTTTTTTTTTTTTCCTGTTCTTAGGTTTAGTTGGTGCTGTATTGGTGACCTTTTAAATAATTTGATCTTTCCCAATGTAGAAAGAGTATTTTAGTAAATTCTTATCAGGCCTCTTCAAGCTGGCCACCCAAAGGTAGACTATGATTTAAAGCTTTGCTTTCCTTTCATCTTAATGTTGGTCCCCGCTAATCAGAGCAAACAAATCCTATTATTGCATGACTTTACATGCAGCTTCAACAGACAATAGGTTCTTTGTACCAGTGCAGCAGAGGAAAGCACCTGAGTTTTTGTTGGGGTAGCTTCAGTCATTCAGTTGTATTTTTATTAAAAGGTAAGTATTTCTTGCAATTAGTGAATACTTAAAATTCTAGCCTGGTACTTCAGTGATAAAGGTCAACAGGATATGGCTGATACATGAACCAGATATTTTTAGGTAAAACTCCTGGAGTTAGATTTAATCCTAAGCCTTCTCTGCATTTTGATTTCTGAAGCTGCTTGCCAGGCTTGAATGATACGTGATTAATAAATGAGCATATCATATTTATACAGTCATTTGCAATAGATGCATGAGAAGAAAACAGAAAATGAAGGGAGTGGGGGAGGGAAAAGATTAGCAGCTTTGGATACTAAAAGGTAAAAATATGCTTCCATGGCAGCTCCTGCAAAAAAGGCGTTAACTGGTGGTGATGATAACTTGCCTGTCAATCTACCTGTGTTTAATTTTCATATATTAATTCCTCCATTTTCATATATGACCCATTTTCTCTTGCTCAAATGAATCAGTGCCAAGATTGTTATAACTGCATTAGGATTAAGGCTAGATTGTGTATTTCTGTTAAATATGTGTTGCATAGTGAGGAAAGAAATAAGTTTAAAAGTCAATACAAGCTATGTTTCTCCTGGATGATCTACTGTGTGGTTAGAAATATAGCTCAATGTGTGTGGCTGAATTGATACTTCTGTGTTTTCTTTGCATGTGGTAATTATTTGCTTGGACTTACAGCTGGAGCAAAATACTACTACCAATCAACTACATTACAATATGTTATGAATTTAAAAATAAAAAGTCTCAGTTATGCTGCAGTTAAAGTGCTAGTGTGAAGACTCTGCTTGTGATAAAATGAAGTAACTGCCACATCTACATTTCTTCCCACCAAGAACAGCTGGTAGCTAATTGGCATTAATGATTTTAAATTCATGAAGCACCAAAGCCTTCCTTTTGGAGATTTAAAAGTACTACAGTGAAGGCTATGGAAAAATTATTGGTTTTCACAGTTCCTTTCAAAAAATGCCTCTTTGAGTGTAGGAGATAAAGTGTAAAAAATTTGAAATTCTTGAAACAAGACTTTATTGTTGGGGAAGTTTAAAGGGGCATATTACAGTTTTACATTCTTGGCCATAGACAGGGTCCTATCCATGCTCCCTGTCAGAAAAATCTCTGAAATCTCTGCATTGTTCATTTGAGACAGGCAAAAGGAATCTAATGGAATAATATGTTCATTAAATAATATGCCTAAAGATTATTTTATTCCTCACCACTGGTAGAAACTTGTTACCTTCAGTCCTAAAACATGATGATTTATATTCACCTCTTCTAGTGGGTCGGTAGATTTTATTATTGACTCTACAAGTGCCAGGTTTCAGTTGGAATTTTTCTATCTATCTTAAGTAGCTGTATAGTTCCTTCTTATAATATAATGACTTCGGTTATCATAGCTCCAGTTTGAGGTAGGGCTCTATCTAACTGCCGCATCTGGTACTGGTGTTGCCAGTGACAGTGACTTCAAACCTGCATATAGTATTCCTTAGTGTCATATAGCAGAAATATGCATCATGTCATTATATTGTTTTCAAAGTTTATAATATTTTTTTCACATATGTCATAATATATTTTCTGCTTGTTTACTTATCAGTCCCTAAAATAACCCTTACAATTTTTTTCACTAATCTTGTCTCACTGAGCACCAGTGTGGGAATGACACATTTAGTACAGAAACAAACCATTCCAGTAGTAGGTTCGAATTGGTTAAGACCTAGCATATGTAATAAAACTTAAAAACATACACCCATGCTAACATAAGTGTTAGCGGAAGAGCCCTTTGCAGTAGATGGAAGCTGGACAGAGCAAAGGATTTGCTGGTGTATTCATCCTGCCTCCCCAGTGCTGTGATCTTCCTCAATATAGCTTCATCTTTAACATGTGCTTTGCATGTTGGTTCATCATCAGATATTGTGCCAGTTTCCTGAATGACTTTCCTTTGAAATCCCCACAGATGGTTTGTGGGTTTGTTTTTTCATGTGGTTTTGGGGGTTTTCATTGATGACCAGACATAGCTGTTACTGTTTTAAAATCTTTCTGCTATTCCATCTGTTTTTTATCACTCTACCGTTCTACAGCTAGGAATTCAGAACCCTCAAAGATGACCAGGTTTAGAAGATAGTGCAAGTAGTTTCCATCCACTTCAACAATGTTGTACAGCATCATAAATTAAATTGCTGGAACAGAATACATACAATATAGGAAACCATGATAAAATGAGGACAAATAGACTATTTTAAAATTTTGCAATGAGAATGTTTCAAGTAGAACCTCTATTGTGGCATATGTGATAGCAAATGTTTCTGAACACTGTCTCAGATATGACATGCATATAATAAATTATTCCTACAGAAAAATATGATGTCTTTCTTTTCCTATGGAAATGTTTAGTGTAATTTTGTCAGTAAAAATGCCTAAAGGCCCACATACTTCTATACAACTGCTATACAAAAAACTGTGGGGTTTCTGTGCTACATGTTTCTGAGGTCTACCAAAAGCCTAGTCTAATGAAGAAGGAAAAAGGGCTAATAAAAAAAAATTAAAGTCACTGTAAGTATGTATTTCAATACTACTGCTGGAAACCACTGATCAGTAGGAAAAGTGTGAAGAAAATACAAGTTATCCATCTGCTTCATCCATCTGCTGCAAAAAGAACTGTGTTACCATTAGCAAGTCTGGCTGTATAATTCTGCATGTTCTGTGTACATCATCATTACAAATGTCTTAGATATATATTGTTTAACTTTATAGCTAATCATACAAAATAGAATTTATTTTATCAAATTACAAGC